>PVHY01002697.1:31533-121354 GCA_004024945.1 Uropsilus gracilis | reverse complement strand
AATCATAAAATGGTGAGAACTAAAAAGAAACTTCTCCAAAGAGGAAATACAAATGGCCATCAGGCATGTGAAAAATTGCTCAATGTCACTAGCAATAAGGGAAATGCAAATCAAAACCAGGCAATAAGGCAATAAGGCAAGATAGAGAAATAAGATAGAGAAATAAGACACCACCTTACACCAGTAAGAATGGCCCACATCCATAAAATGGGAACAAGTGCTGGCAAGGATGTGGAGAGAAGGGGACACTCTTACACTGTGGTGAGAATGTAAACTGGCCTAACCTCTATGGAAAGCTGTATAGAGGGCCCTCAAATTAATGAAGATGGGACTACTATATGACCCAGCAATTGCTCTCTTGGGAATTTACCCAAAGGAAACATCAATGTGGGTACAAAGGGACACTTGTACTTGGATGTTTATCGCAACACTATTTATAATTGCAAGGACATGGAAGCAACCAAAATGCCCAAAAATAGATGACTGGATGAAAAAGATGTAGTATATATACAGAATGGAATATTACTCATCAATTAAAAATGACACATTGGATGATTTTATGATAACATGGATGGACTTAGAAGAAACCAAATGGTTTCATTACTATAAGGGACATGAGAAAGATAAGCAAAAATCCATGAAGAAAAGTCAAAACAAGTCAATAACCAAATTGAAGCACACAACTTGGGGGGAGGGCAGGGTGGGAATGGTCAGGGAAGGGGGGTGAACCCCAGAGATGTGAAATTTATATATAAATAAATTATTTTTAAAAATAAAATTGAAATTAAAAAATAAAAAAAAGGTATGCATGTGCAACCAATTAAATTAAACAACACAGTGCCTGTAGTTAGCACATTATTGCGTACTCCACATTTTCAGTGAGTAGCTCGCATATTAAGTGTTCTTGCCACAAAAAAGAGGCAGCAACAGAGAACATTTCTAGGTGATGAATATGTCTACCTTCACTATTGCCATGATATTGCAGGTGTGTATGTGTATGTTCAAACACATCAAATTGTCTTTTCTTTATTCCTTCCTCAGTTTCCCCCTAAGATTAGGATAGATTGAATAATCACCTTAGTATTGTAGTAGACTGAATAATGGCTCTTCCAAAAGATATCTGTATCCCAACCTCTGGGACTGGTGACTGTTACCAGACATGGTTTAAAAAAATATATTTCCAGATGTGTTTTAATTTCTTCATTTGAACCACCATCAAATTTACCTAAACTGTCATAATCTCAACCTGCTCTTCTATAATTCCCTCTATAATGTTTCCTGGTTTCTTCTGTTTTACTTTTCTGGTACTGCAACAAAAGTAATATTCTCTAAAAGGTGAATGAGATTACTTTTCTCACAACTTAAAGCCCTTTCACAGGTTCTAAATATTTTTCAGCAAAACCTAAACTTTTTATGAAGACCAGGATATTATGCAAAACTTGACCCCTTTCTTCTCATTCCTCAAACCTCCTCACATTCCTTCCTCCTCCCCTCACTCATTATAGGCCACCTAGAGAGACCTACTTTTAATTATCCAAGCTGCCTGTCCTCTTTCCTACCTTAGAGCTCTCATATGTGCATTTCTTTCTACATGGAACACTATTTCTACTTCTCAATGAACATGCCTTCTCAGTTCAAGGTTCGCCTTCTAGAAAAATGTTTCCTCAGCATCCTGTCCATCATTAGATCCTGTGTTATTCTTTATTACAAAACCCTTTAGTTCCTTCATAATTTGTATCAAGTTTTTTTTATATATTTTTTTCTTTTGTGCCTTTTTTCTTCCTTTCAAGACTGTAAAATCTCAAAGGGCAAAGGTTAATTTTATCTTCCTATAATGGCAAACAGATTGCCTGCCATAAACAGGTCAACCCATATGGAATTATCAGAAGACACTACTTTTTTACTACACAAAAGCAGTATCATGTCATTGTCTTGTAAAAACCAGACCAGTCGGTTGTCAATAAATACTTCTTAAGGAAAGTTCTGCCCAAATGAATGAGTGCATTGATGCACATGCTATAAAAAGGATATTGGCACAACAGTATTCCTTGAGAATTTTGGGAGAAAGATGCCACATGCTTTCAAAATGCTTTTATATTTTAACTCTACCTCAAACTCCACATAAGAGTAAGCAAGATTAAGTCAATTTAGCAAATAGGAATTTTCATTTATTTTACCTATTCTGAAGGCACTTAACCCAATAAACCAGTTTCTTTCTGCACAATGGAACCCAGTTTTGTAATTTCTTTTCTTTTTATCTTATAACATAATTCAATAACCTGTCACCTTCCTTATAACTATTGCTTGGGTCCTAACAAGCCCCAAACAGATTTAAATTCCCATAGTCCTTCTTCAAGTACACAGTCCATTCAGTTCATCCTGGATGTGGCAGTCAAAGTTTGTACTGTGTTCTTACCAACATTAATACTTATTTTGAGATGTGGTCACTGGTTTTAATTTGTTCTATTTTATACAGTTGTTTATAAACAAGAACACCCCAACCTAGAAATGTGTCTAACTTTTTGTCTACAGTATTTGTTCATTTACCTAGTACTATCTAGCATCTTTTAATCCACTGAAATTTTGTTATTCATAGATTCTGAATTAGGTCTAACATGTAAGCAATGAAAATACTATCCCTAGCTTCTTGTTTTAATAACATTAGATTTAATCCACTCTTTTGTTCTTTTCAATCTATATCCCCTTACATGTGGCAGAATGATTTGAAATTCCTGATTCTCAATCTATTCTCAGTCAGCTTTGTTCTGGGACATGAAATGGAGAAAACTTTTTCCTACAGTAAATTTTCCAGGATATTTTTATCTAGAAAATATATGTTTTGTCAGGCAGCTTATCATAAGCAGCTGATTCCCCCCTTGTCTTTTGTTTTCTGAAAATTTGTACATATTTTATTGATTGATTGATTTTTACTTATTTTTTATTTTTAGTTAATAATTTTGTTGAATATTATTCTGCAATCAAAACCAACAAATATGAGTCATTTGTAATTACATGGATGGACCTAGAGAGAATTATATTAGCAGAAATGGGTCAAAAAGAAAAAGACAGCATATATATAAATAGCAAACAAAAGGCCAGGAAAACCCAAAATAAACTGACAGAGGAAGTGAAGTTGATCCATTTTAAAGTTTTACTGAAATATTGTACAAGTAACCAAAATACTACAGTGAGTGATTCTAAGAATTAGTCATCTAAATTTGTATTAGTCTTTTTAAGCTACTATAATTATGACATGAGTTTAAAAAACAAATGTCAGAGAGTCTCAAAAGTTACCAAAATGTAGAAGTTTTAAAGGAAAAGTATTGAAAACCTACTTTTTCAGTCTCTTAAGCAATCTTTGCACCAGTCTGCTTTATATTGTGATATGAAGCAGAAGATGCGCATCTGGAAGAAGCATCTATCATAAACCATAAGAATGATTAATCCTCTGGGTCAAATATCCCCCCATCATTTGCTCATGGGCAGATTCCTCTTGAGCCTAAAACTAATTCCATTCATGCTCTGAGCCTGGAGCACCAAGCTCATTTACATAATACATTTTGCACTCACTGGAAGCCAAGTATATATTAATAATCTGATTTGGAGAATGGTGAGCAATTGTTTTGGGAAAGTTGCAATTGTTACTGCTTTTGGAGTGCCTGGATTACAAATCAAGCAACACGGAGCATATTGATCCAAATATGTTTGTGCCACAGGAAAAAAAAAATCATAGAAATACCAATATTTGAATTTAAGATATGGCAGTATTATCCAACATTCACTGCCTTTTGGCAGGCAATTCAGTGAATCTGTGAACATAATCATGCAAGTAATTGTTCATGATCACATGGAATCTCTTGACTGCTATTGTTAGCACCAACCACACGATGCCATAACAGCATTTTTGGAACTATTTTTGAATTTTTCTGAATGGAACACATACCCAAGGGCTCAGAGTACGTATTAAATTGGGTAGCATTTATTTTTTGTCTCTGTCTGTCTATTTTTCCCCAACCTCACAGTATTTCAATTCAAAGTACATTTTTATAATTTGTAGAATGCTTGGTTCAGGTAAGAATTATTTGGATATTGCTTCTTTTGCACCAAAGTGACAGTCATAAAGTCAATTATTTTCCTATTTTCAGAAGTTGTAACAATCTTAACAACACCCATCACTAATACCGAGCAAGTCAATTATTTTCCTATTTTCAGAAGTTGCTACAGTCTTAACAACACCCATCACTAACACCGAGCAAGTTTTCTTACTAATGTTTTTTACCCATAAATGAGCTTCTGGAAAAGACCACGTGACCACAACAAAGTCACTGGAAATCACTGAAAAAGAAAACATTTTGGTGTGAAGAGTTTATGAAAAATGACACTTTGCTGCAGTTTTTTTTTTTTTTTTCCCAAGCAAATTATAACTGCCTGTCAGACAGATAAGGGTTGCCATGGTAAGCAGTTTTTTTGAATAGGTAAACCGTATAAAAGTGAGACAGAACATGTGAGAAGCTTTTGGAAAAGGGAAGTTCAGTCTGCCTGGAGCAAGAATAACTTCAGTATTTAAAATTATGGGAGAACACAACATTCCTTTCCCAAATGTGGTGCAGGCAAATGTCTAATTTTCTCTCTCAGGCATTTTCTTTATAAAATGTTTAGCGAAGGAATTGCTAATGGTTAGTGTAGGAAAAGACTGAAAAAAGAAACATATCTATAGGTTAAGATTATTTATTCTAAGGACAATGAACCTCTCATTTCTTCAATATACATTATTGTCATTGTGCCAGGTATGGAACAAAATTTCAGATATTCGGTCATCAAACAATAGCCAAAGGCAGGATAAAACTATAATTCTAATGGAGGAAGCTAGTAAAAATAGTAGGGTATTGTCACTTTTCTAATTATCCCCAATTCAAGAACTGACTCCTGCACATGACTAATTTACTAGATGCTGTTTAACAAATGGAGACCCATTTCAACCCCAGAGCCTTTAGTACTCTCTATATACTGCTAAATATTGAAACCTCCAGTCAGAACTCCCTATCCTTCCCCATCTTTATATTTGTGCCTACAAACATCCTCACTTGCATGCATAACAGATACAGTGGACAGAGGGTGAACTCAGTTGTCTTTTATATTTGTGCCTACAAACATCCTCACTTGCATGCATAACAGATACAGTGGACAGAGGGTGAACTCAGTTGTCCCTTTCTACATAAAGTTCAGAAAATTATAGGTATTGTCAACAAAATAAATGAAGAAATCATGTATAAACATGATCAAATATAAGAAAGGGGGATACACAGAAAGCTCTTAGGAATCTGAAAGGTTAGCAAATAGAGAAGATTTGAGTTTTGAACACTGAAAACAGGAGATATAATAAGAAAGTGAATTGGGATGCCTCTGCAAGAAGAGAAGAACAACCAGTTCAATCAACATGATCATAATCTGGATCAAGTAGCTGTGATAGGGGATTTTTGTCTCCAGATAGTTGCAGGAATGTACGTACTTGGACCAGGGAGATATGGCAATATCCAAAGTACTGGTAATGACTGGGAGAAATGGAAGGCTGGCTTCTCAGGTACAATACTCATAAACATGCTCCATTCCTTCTCAAAGGTCACTGAAAACTAGCCAGAATAGCTATCCATCAGACTCTCCTCTTTTTTCCCTTAGTTGGTCCTGGACTCATATCTTACTGTTTAACAGGGACTTACTATCTCAAGGATGGACACATAATCAAGGATCACCAAATACAAAGATAAGCCAAGAACTTAAAAATAAACAATAGAATGAAGAATTGCAAGTGCTTACATCAGAATAAAGTTATAAGAGCAAAAAGGAAAGAGTATGAAAATAAGTGAATAATAAGTAGAAAACAATAGTATAAATTTAAAGGGATAAAGAAAAATTAGACCATCTTGAAAAAAGACCACATGTTATGAAAAAGAACCATTTAGAGAACTCCAAAATCAAAACCATACTTGATTAAAGAAAGCTAGATAAAAGAACTTAATAAAGATACAACTGAAAAATGAGTCAGGGAGCTTGCAAATCAAGTTAATGAATTCTCTCAGAGTCCCCAGAAAGACAGACATAACGATATACACAAAAATTCTGGTACTTGTCTTATAGTACTTTCAAGTCAAGAGAAAAATAGGAGACAATATCTAAAGAACAATATAAATTAAAATTTTCCAGAAAAATACATCAATAAATTCTTAGATTGAGGATGGACACAAGACCAAGCATAATTAAATTAAAAATGCAGGCCAGGCACAGTGACTCATGCTTGTAAGCTTCGGCCTATGAAGTGGCCGGGGCTAGGGATCGCGGTTCGAGTCCCGCCTGGGGACCGTAGCGAAACCTAGTTCCAAAAAAAATAGCTGGGCGTGGTGGTGCGCGCCTGTAATCCCAGCTACCTGGGAAGCTAAGGCTGAGGATTGCTTGAGTCTGTGGTACCCCCGGCAACGAGAGCCTGCGGTTCCACGGGCAAAAATAGCAAGACCTAGCCTCAAAAATAAAAAAAAACAAAATAAAATAAAAATATAAACCCACATCTATCTATAATATTTTAGTATAAAAATTCAAAAATACTAAATATAAAGAGAAAAATTATAGCCATTTCTATAGGTAAACTAAAGCAGATTACTAATAGTGGAACAAGATTTAGCTGGAATTAGACTTCTGGATGCAAGAAGGTAATGAAGAGAATAATCTTAGAGGAAATGCTAAGGAAAAGTAACTCTGCCTACAATTCTATAGTGAAGCAGATATTGAAATTTGAGGGTGAGTCTACGGCCATACCACCGATCTCGTCTGAAATTTGAGGGTGAAATTAAAGCATGTTTTAATAAAAATGAAGGCATTGAATTATGTCAGTATTCAAAATGTTTGTCAGCAACACATTTCAATAGAATATATGGATCATGTGCTCAAGCAAGAGGAATGTCTTAATAGTGCAATATATTTGAAGGAGTCTTTCCCTTCCCCTTCCCTGTCTGCCTTCCAGTCTTCTCTGTCTCAATGAGTGAGACTCATCCACTCTTAGACTTTTGGCACATCTTTCACACTTCACTTTCTGTCTTTCCCACATTCAGTTCCACATCGTATCCTATACTTTCTACCTTTAAAGCTATTTTGAATCTGTTCTTCTCCACCTGCAACGCCATCACTTGAGCTCCAATTGCCATCATCTTTCTCCTACATGCCCATTGCAGCTGGAGTGGGGAGAAAATACAAATGTTTGTGGGGATACTCATGTTTGTGTGGGAAAACCAAGAAAAGATGCTCAAGGTAGTGAATTTTGGATAGATTCTCTGCTCAGTATATAATATAAGACCAATCATGTGACTTAGGGTGAGGCTCAGAACTCTATGGAAAAGCAGATCAGGACAAAGTGCAGTACCAAGACTGGACAGCTAGACCATTCTATCTAATATTAAGACTGAGATGCATAGAGAAAAAATGGAACCTTAGTCAAAAGAGATTTCTATTGGAAGGCAAAAATTTAATAAGGCTCTAAGAAAAATTCAGAGGAGCATCAATCATGAAGGTGTCTTGGAATTAATTCCTTGACAATTGAACTGGAGTTTTGACTTTCCTAAGAGTAGAACTGATGCCTGTGAAAGAAACTGTGCTAAACTTGCTAAGGGATCTCAAAAATGGAAGATATCCATTAAAACAAAACAAAAAAACAAGATATGAGCAGCCTTCTGCTTCTCTCTGGTAGCATAGTGTCTGGTATTTTTTTTTTTTTTAAATCTAATGTGTTTTAAGTCTGAGGTAAGACTTTCCTGGTCAATTCCCAACATAATCACACACACACACACACACACACACACACACACACACACACCACTGGTTGGTGAGTGAATGTTCTTTGTTGTTTTAAATCAGGTGGCATCGTTGAAATATTAAGTAAAATTTATTTGAGTTTATATAGTTCCCCTCTAAATGCTGTTTTAGTCAGTAAGCCACAAAAATAAGAGAAGATAATATGTAAATTTTTGACTTCTTGTAAAAGATAATAAAAAGGGCTAGATATAAGCTTTAAAGTTCAGAGTAAATCTTATTTATAGTTCTTTTCTTAAAATCTGTTTCAGAAATTCATCTTTTATCCATTTTAAAAATCACATTCTTTTTTACCATGGTAACAGTTTACAGTACTCTTAGTTCAGTGGGTATACATGTTCACACTTCTTCAGATGCAGGTATGTCTCTAGTCTATGACTAAACTTAAAGTACCTATAATCCTTGACCACAGTCCATTGTAACCCTTTCCCATTTTGTCCACCATCCCATCCTACAATTCTGATAGTCTCATTTCAAAAGTCAGATTTCTACAATTTATTTTGGTTTTGTATTGTCTGTTCTTTGTTTTGTTTCTTTAATTCTTATGAGTAAAATCCTCCAGTATTTATCTTTCTCTTTCTGATGTATTTCTCTTAGTATTATCACCTCCAGTTCCATTCAGATTGTCAAGTGACACAAGTTCATCTTTTTAAAAGCTAAATAATATTCTGTCATATAGTATAACACATCTTTATTCATTCATGTGACCTTGACCACATAGGTTATTTCATAATTTGGATGTTATAAATAATGCTGCAGTCACATTCGTGTTTTTTTTTATTATTATTATTCTTTGAATAGATATCTAGGGGTAGAACTGCTGGATCAAATAGTAGATCTATTTTTTTAATATTTTCAGAACCTCCATACTATCTTCTATAAGGAATGAACCAATCTACATTTCCATCAACAATATATTAAGGTTCCTTTTTCTCTATCTCCCAACAATACTTATTGTTTCTAGTCCTTTTGTTTGGATCTTACAGGATCACATTGTGCTTTTATTTTTCATTTCTTTTATGACACATTATGATAAACATTTTTTTAGAATCTGATGGTCATCTTCTTTGGGGAAGTGTCTATTTAACTCTTTTCTCCACTTATGGTTGAGTTGTTTTCTTATAGTGAGTAATATATATTTGTATTGCCTGGACTTCCTGACTAATCTTTCCTTTAACTAAAGAAATTATTAAAGAGTAGTCTCTGATGAGTTGTGTTTTGTCCAAAACTACCCTTCCACAGCAAAACTGACTAAACTTGTAAACATCTTCATTTAGCATATAGCATTCAGAGGTAGGCCATGTCCCCTGGACCCACTGCCTTCTCTTCTGGGTTTGCATTCTAAGAAGGACTCTGTCTCTTCCTTGTCACTTAGAGTAGTAAAGAATCTGTTTCCACAGGTACCACAATGTACTGTTAATGTTATAGAGCTATTCTTGTAGAAATTCACAAAATGATGGCTAGGAAGAAATAAGGAACTTTCCTAAGAGTGCTCTATGACTGTACTTTGTTTTTGTATTGACTCCCAAAGTGTAAACTATGATGGCAGAGTCTGTCTTCCTTTCTGGGATATGTGTTAATGTGCCCAACGGCTATTAAGCATTGAGTGCATTTGATATGCATGATAAGTAAAGATATAAAGCCACTGATTTTGTTTATAAAAAGCTTTATCTTTCTAAAAATGAAAATGCTATAAATGAAAATTAAAGAAGCACACTATGAAAATTAAAGAAGCACATTATCAGAAATCTTTTGAAACAGGAATTTAGAATAATTCTGATTCTGTAGAAACATACAAACTATTTTATGGTTGCTTCTTTTTTAAAAATGTATTGATTTATTTATTTTGATTGCACATATGCATACACATGCACACATGTACATACACAAATATATATACATTATTTACATCATTGTTTACCCCAAGGTTCTCCTACCACCTTTTCATCCATGAATCATTTTAATCCCTTGTTCCTATCCCTCCCCCAACTTACACACCCCCTTGCACTATGCTTCAGTTAACTGACAGTTTTAAATTTTTCTTATCCATTTGTTTGCTTGTTTCCCTATATTCTACATATAAGTGGGACTACCCAGTATTTCTCTTTTTCTGTCTGGCTTATTTCCATTAACATGATTCCTTCTAGCTCCATCCATGTTGCTGTGAATGAAAGTTTGTCTTTTTTAGAGTGATGAATAGTCTTCCATTGTGTACATATACCACAATTTTCCGATTGATTTCTTTGTTTGGGTGCATTTGGGTTGTTTCATATCTTGGCTATTGTAAATAGTGCTGCAATAAACACCTGAGTACAGGTGTCCTTTTGAATTAATGTTTTGTATCCTTTGGGTAGATTCCCAGAAGTGGGCTTGCTGGATTAAATGGTAGTTCCATTTTCAGTAGTTTGAGGGTCATCCACACAGCTTTCCATAGTGCTGGACCAGTTTGCATTCCCACCAGTTTGTGGTTGCCTCTGTGCCATTCTCCCTACATACTATTGGCAATCCTCATTCTAAAAATTAGAGGGACAAAATTGTGGAGACCTAGACTCCAGGGCACTAAATGCAATGTAGAGACTCCATATTGAAGCTATCCTGCCTAAAATTCACAAATGAGTTAAATGAAACAAACAAAGGAAGATATTAGTATTCAGCATACTACTTTTGTACTTGGAGGTTTACTCTTGGTGAAGTTAGGGTACACTGTCTGTTCCAACTCTCTTTTTCCTATGTTGAGTGGAACGGAGCCAGAAATTGACCCCAAATTTCCCTAATATGTTGGTCAGCTATACTTTAACAGATTTATCCTTTTAGTAAATCTCTATACACCACACATCTAAAAGAAGGAAATATCTTTATTTTGTTTTCATAACCTGGCATGCCCAGTGTGAGCTTTACAAATTGAAAATTCTATTGGTATATATTAATAGTTAACAAAAATATTAAATATATAAATGTAATTAAACCAGTTGTATCTTTCAATTTCTGAGTTATATTGTCAGGTAATTTATAAGTTCAAGGTCTTTGTATGATGATATTTTGTTCAGAAACTAGCTTGAAAGTTTGTTAGCTAAAAAAGGGTAGGGAGATGATGATCAATGCTATTTCTTTGTATTTTGAGGAATTATTTTTTCCATGACATTGATGGTTTCTTACTTTGGGAGATGGGTCATTCTGTTTTCTTAGATCAAAGGTACTTGTGAAGCAAAAATTGGGCTGAAGCTCTTGAAGTGATAACCTCATCTGGCACAGAGGAGAGCTATTGTACTTAACCTTACCCTATGTTACACCTCAAGTGTCAGTAGAAACTCCACACCTACATGTGTTTGGAGCCCAGTCATCATTGGTATTATCAGGAAAAAGAAACCCAAATACATATATATGCTAGTACACCCTTCAGCTGTTCATTCAATAATTTTTCACTGAATAACCACATTTTTTCAGAATACATTCACACTTGGTTAGCCAAAGATAGTTATTCCTGTTGACTTCATCTTTTGTCTCTCTTTTTTTCAATAATTTATATATATTTTTTTTTCACATCTTTGTTTTCCCCAGGGTTATTGCTGCTGATTTCAATCAGTATGTTAAGCGCAGTGCATATTTAGATCATGTAGAGTTGACCTAAATTGTTCATATGTTGATGTTTATAGATTTAAATTTTTTAATTTTCATTTAACATAGTATATTAGAGGTGGTATTTAATTTCATTTCTTAAAGCTATACTAAGAATACATTTCCAGAGTGGTTTCAATTTACTTTGATATGTTGGCACTTGTGACCAACTTTCACTTTCATAAAGCTGCTTTTTATTGCTAAAGGTTTTTCTTCCCTTGGAAAGAAACGCATCTTCTTGGAACTCAGCATGGTTGTGAGAAATGTAAATCCCTTTTCAAAACTAATTCTGTAATTAACTAATTAATAAATAAGCTTAACACTGAAAATTTCTTTTTATTCAATCTTATTGACTTTAAGATTAGACTGTTTCATGGGTCAAAACACCTGATAAATTTGTAGTTGAGAAAGTGACTACTTGGCTCTATTGTTCTCATGATAGTGCTTGCTTCAGACCCAAGATCTGAGGATACTGAATTAAAATAATATTCCTTTTGTCAGTTAATAGTGAAATGTTTTCAGTTACATAATATAATAAATATATGCATGTGTGATAAACTAGGAAATTCTTAGGGCTTATATTCTATAGATTTCAAAATTTATCTTCTTTAGTTTGTTTTATGTTAATTATTCTACAAAATGGCATAAAACTAAAAGTATACTAAAAAGATCTTGTTCTTTAAATTCTGTTTTTACAATAGCACATCATGTCCCCTTTTCCCTTCATAACATTAATCTATACCTGCTTGTCTAAAATACCCAGTGTTGCTTGATCTTAGAGCTGACAATACAATATTTACTTCTTCTTTATAAAATACTACAGTCTAAAGATTCAAATTCTAGAGTCTTGATAAATCGCCACACTTTTCTGAGCATTTGTTTCCTAGTCTTCAAATTGGAAATGATAATGTTGTTCTTGTTTGTGAGGATTAAATGTGATAATGGATGTAAAATTATTCATAACTATAAAGTGGGCATAAATATAAATTATTAGACTTATAGCAGCTACATTAGAGGTGGACATGCTTTCTCAAATTTTTTGTAAGCTTTTAATAGATTAAAGACAAATTTTCCTCCTTTCAGTTATAAATATATTTAATGACGGTGCTGTGATATTTATGTTTCATTCCTATACATGGAATCCTGATTAAAACTACAGATTGTATTTTCATTTATAATCCCCATGTATCTGATGATAGGAATTCCCCATCTGTCTTTAACAGAAGGACAATTATTTGTGGTAGGGTGTAGAGTGTGATGTTTGGGAATCTTAATGTAATACTGTGTACTTTATTTCTAACAATGAAAATAGAAAAATGGTAGGGATTTCAAGATGGATACTGAGAAGTGATCAGACAAGCATGCTTTTATTCCATTTCCGTCATTTTGAATTTTAAATCACCTTTTAAAGGGCACTAACGCATTCTTGCAAATTAGTCTGCTCTCCAATTAATGTGCCCAACATGACAATAAGACTGGTTTCAGCTTGGCTAAGCAAACCAGTCAACCAGGAGTGTGTGAGTTGAGGACTTGGAAGGCTTGTATGAGTCCATATTTCCTCCCCCCTGCCTCCACTGGGGGCTTTTTAACAGCTTAGATCTAATTAGGCCAGTTAATCCACCTCAAACCAGTGGATAGAAGAGTTTCTATCAAAACCTTCCCACTGCTTGTAACAATATGAAATTATGTTCCAGTACTGCCAAATCTAATTGCTACATGGAACAATGACAGAACATTTCTTAATCCAGATAAGTATTGTCTAATAGAAATATATTGTGGACAATGCGTGTGATTTTAAATTTTGTAGTAACCATATCATAGGAAAGTTTTGAAAAAAGTGAAAATGCCCTTATCATCATGTTTTACTTAATCCATTATATCCAAAATATTATTTCAACAGCATGAAACAGTTATATTTTATAATTTTTGCACAGTTTCAAAATCCAAAGTGATTTTTATAATTATATAGTACTTCAGAATTTAGACATTTCAAATATTCAGTAGCCACGTATGGGTAATGGCTATCATTTTGAAAGATCAGGTCTAGACTGTGGGACTTTCTTTCTTAATAAGCCCATTTGAGGATATTTACTGATATGTGGAAGGTTTCTTCTTTGTCTCTTTATTTTCCAGACCGTGCATAATTTTGACATGCATTAAATTTTATAAAAGTAGACTGAAAGTGGTAGCGATGAGAAATGCCAGATTTTATTACAAGAAAGTGTCCATAAATAGAAATGACTTTGTGTTTTCAATCAAAAAGTAAATAATGCTTGCATAGTAATATAGGTAGAAGATTTTCCAAAGGAAAATTGAAGTGGTATGTAAGAAGAAACTGATTATATACTTTATGAATGTAGATATGTGCTATTTCCCAATTTCTTATAGAAAAATAATGATCCTAAACTACAAGAAATGCTAAGTCACAACACAAAATAATCCTTTGTGATGTTCTTATCAGAGAGATATTTATGAAATGCCTGCCGTTAGGTGGTTAGGATTGACTATTGTGCCAATAAGGATTGACCCTGCCATACTTTACCTGCTAATTTAAAATAGGCCACAGGAATGCAAATCTATAGAGATTAATGCATTTCTAAAATGCTCACCTCCCTTACCAATCTCCAAATTATTTTCTTTTTCAATTTTGCATTGCTTGGGGCAGCTTTCCTTCCCATTTACTTTTGTTTACTTAATTTGGTTGCATCTCAAGAGAATAAGAAAATCAGTGGGAAGACTAGTTGCCCAGAAATTCTTTTCTATCCATGCAGGGGGAACTGAAGGTCTAATTTTTTTTTTTTTTACATCTTCCATGTTTCAATATCTAAAGTAGCATTAAGAGATACAGCATGTGAGTACTGAGGGCAGAGATATTATGACAGAAAAATGTCCTCAGAACTGCTAACCTATCTGTAGTCAGGTGAATCTATGGGTCTAGAGTTCCCAGATGAGTGGTTTCAAAGAGCCAACAACAGCATCTTATCTGTCTCCAGCATGCTGTCTTTTAAAGAGGCATGTAACCATGTAAGTGAGCATATTGTGTAATAGTATCTTGTGGCATTTTAAAACTTATAAATCATAACTAATACAGTTATTATTAATACAGAACACTTTTTGTACATTTTAGGAAATTGTATCAAAATGAATTAAATACATAGGGTTACACAGAATAAAGGAAGTGAAAATCCTGTATTGTAAACACTGTCATACATTTTAAACACAATAGAAGATACTGAGAAATAAACAGATATTCCTTGCCATGGATTGGAAGAATTGACATTCTTAAAGTGGTCATCTTATCCAAAACAATATATAGATTCAATGCACCTGTTACCAAAGTTTCAATGGCATTCTTCAAAGAAAGGAAACAAATATTCCTGAAATGTGTATGGAACCACAATAGATCCAAATTACCAAAGCAATTTGGGGGGAGGGGTGATAGAGGCAAGTTTATTTAAGAAAAGGAAAATGAAAAATCAGAAATTAAGGAGAGAGAATAGGGCAACCTGAGTAGGCCAGGTTCAGGATGGGGTAGGGATAGACTACCATGCCAATGTAATTTTGATAAAAAAGGAAGGATGGTGGTATCCCATGCTCAGCCCTCAAACAATACCATGAAGCGCTAGTAATCAAAACAGTATGGACTTGTATTAAAAAATATAGATACAAACAAGTGGAATATAGTTGAGTGTCTAGAAATAAACCCACATTTATATGAACAGTTTATTTATAACAAAGGAGCTCAGAGTATATAAAAGAGAAAAGAAAGTCTCTTCAAAAAATGGTTTTGAGTAAACTGGACAATCATTCAAAAGAATAAAAACAGGAGCACTATATCATGGCATACACAAAAATTAACTCAAATTGTATTAAAGACTTGGATGTAAGATCTGAAACCATAAATACATAGAAGAAAAGAGGTAAAACACTCCACAACTTTGGCTTCAATGATGTCTTTGGTGAGTCAACTACATTGACAAGGCAAACAAAAGCAAAAAGAAGCAAATGAGACTCCATCAAGTTAAAAAAAATACAAGTGAGAAAAGAAACAACTTATGCACAGAAACTATCATTAAAATGAAAGGATACTTTTCCAAATGGGGAAAAAATATTTGCACATCATATATCCAACAAGAGTCTAATATTCCAATTCTATAAAGAACTCATAAAGATAATAAGTAGATTAGGAAGATGCTTTATATACACACTGAAATTCTGCTTAGCTATTAAAATGAAAATGTAACTTGCCATTTTGATGATATGCATGGAAATGGAGGGAATTATGTTTAGAAAAATAAGGAAGAAGGGTATGAGAGAGCATGAAAAGCAAAGGACGTTTGTGTCCCAACGGACTATTGATGTTTTGGTGGTGGATGAGGCCATGTACATCTGAAGAAGTATGAACTTTTATATCTCTAAATCAAGTATAGTGATATACATATAAATACATGCATTTATATGTAAACATATTTATGTATATTTTCATATTACATAGTGTAAACTTATGCTATTTCAATAAAAAATAAACTTGAAAAAATATATAAATACTGATCCACTGTCTTACCCTGAATTCAGGTAGAAATACCACCTGAATTATATGATAAAAATTGATTTTGAGAGTTTCACTCCCAGAGATTCAAATTCAGTAGGTATGATGTGGGACTCAGGAATCTGAATGCCTTCAAATGTTCTCAGGTTATTTTGAAAATAATATTTAGAAAGACATGTTTCCATCTGCACTGACATAATCAAAATAATACATACAGGTATAGGGATTGCTACCTTTAAATGGATTAATTATTGTCAACAATACTGTTAAGTTTAAGGTCATATTGGTTAATAAGTGTTAGTTCCTCATGTTAGCAGGATTTGATTAACTGGTGCTTTTAACATTTCAGACACTGTACTGCCAAACTCAGGCATTCAATGCCTTAAAAATCAATAAATAATTTGCATTTGAGAAAGGGCAATGAAAATTTTAATATAAAAACATCATAGTCATTGGTCATTAAAAATGCTTATCTCTTTGAGTGCTGACTACAAAAAGTAGAAATAAATATAAAGACATTTTCTAAATGTAAGTTATACCACTGAGTTTATATTAGTATTTAACATTTTCTAATTTACATTATTAAAGAAATGTTCGGAATGAAAAATTACTGTTTTGCTCTAAAAATGGGAATTTTTTTCTTCAGATATCTTATGCAGAAATATTTATATTACACATTACAGCATCATCTGTCAACAGGTAGCTTTAAGTATTTGCTTCTAGGCAGATTGGTGACAGACTCTGATACTTTGATCTTTTCTGAAAGCAGACAATCAGGGTACAAGGACCATATCTGGCCAAGGCAATCAGGAAACGGCACAGGCTTTCAAGAAGCAGGCTTATCAGTACCAGTACTGACTCAATAGATTCAGATCCAAAACACCATACTTCAATTCCAGTCACAAAAAGACCATGTCGAGATTGGGAAGTTAAGAGGTGTATTTCAGAGCTTTATCGCTGAACCTGCATTCATTTCACAGTTTAAGTTTTTTGCCATCATATTTGCTGAGAAAATATATCATAGACTTTACAGTGATGGCATGAATCATAGTGATTGAACATTGACACCAATATTTTTTACTCTTGTATTACAGAAAATTATAAACCTTGTTCTCATAAAAGGGAATGGAAATTAAAGTGCATTGGTATTACACACTAAAAATAAAGTGCAATATATTACATACTAAAAAAATATAAAATTTAATATTCATATCTAGTGTGAATAGAGGTTTATATGCTATGGAAGGTTGAAAATGGGAACATCTTCAATATCCCAGTGAAATTGAGATAAAACAATTCTTATTTTCTGAACTCACTTTCTGAGATGAACCAGATGCTGTAACATGTAGCCCTCTAATCACCACCAAATGTATTTGTAAGAACTGAACTTACTTTTTTTCATGGCTAGGTTAATAAGAAAAACAGAAATTAGAACCAGGTTTATTAAATTTCTCTAAAGCAATCAAAAATTGCATATGTAGAAAACTGTGTATTTCATTTTTGTAGAGGAGCAAATTCTTAATGCCATCCATCAATTCTTGGGAACAGATTTTTAGTAAAACAACATATAACAAAAGCACATTTTCTAATAATATCATTTCATTCTATGTTAGCCAGATTTTCTTTTTTCTTTCACCAATGTTATAATGAAATGACTTTATTCAAGGATCTGCTGTGTATAGGAAGCATGCATAAGTATTTTTACATAATTCAGATGTAAAGATGTATGTGCTGCTTTTTAACTGATTTGAATTCTTTAAGTTCTGAATATTTAGAACTCCAAATTTTTACTATAAGAAATGATATGACAATCAAAAAAGTCAAACACAAGTCATTTGCAGCAACATGGATGAAGTTGGAAGGAATGATACTAACTGAAATTAGTCAGAAGGACAAAGATAAATACTAAATGGTCTCACTTTTATTTGGAATATAGGGAAATTCAAAAAAAAGATCAAGAAAAAGTCAAAAAGAGCAAGCTCATCATAGAACTGAAGCATTTACAGAAAAGGGGAGAGGGAGGACATAAGGGAATATGGTGATAGTTCACAGATAATGTGATGATGGGAGAACTACAAGGACTACAATTACAATGATGAAAGAAAAAAATAATGAATAAAAATTTTAAATTTAAAAAACAGAAAAATATTATTATAATAAATACCCTTATATGATAATCATTTTTCACATTTCTCCAGGACAAATGTTATAAATGTAACAAAAGTATCACTTTTCTTCAGCACTTTTTATGTGTATCATGTATGTATTATTATACAACAATATGAACTGCCACACAATATACAATATCTGTTACCTCTGCAAAGACTGTGCTAATTTATATTTATACTCTAGAGTTTTAAAGTTCTACTCTTATTACAGCTCAAGAGAATGGCTGAATTTCAATTCGTTTTGTATGAGAGCACTGTTGCAGTGGTCTTTAAAAGCAGCAATTAAACGAGGTCAAAAGGAAGAGTCTGACTTAATCCATGAAAAATATGACTTTACTGTTAATTAACTGACCCCAAAGCTTAGTGATATTTTTCCTGATTAGCTCTTAGACCCTGAACTTTTCCTTGTGCTTATGCAAGTCGGGCTAATAGAGAACATGTAATGGCAATCATTAATTGCTCTGGGCATTTCAAATCAGAGGTATAGTCACTGCCTATTTTTCTTTTTGTTTTTTTAAAACTTGCAGTTTTCTGAAGGATTGACTCTGCCTGTTATTATCTCTTTGCCCTTGTCATATTTTATAGGAGACACATATACACAGAGACATTTGCCAAAGATAAACTGGGTCAAGGGCAACTTTCTTTGGCTTGCCAAAATATGATATACAGTGTGCAGTGTTATTATTTGTTCATAAGTCTCTCTCCTGCTGCCATTGTACTTAATATGTTGTATCTGATATGGTGATTATAGGAAAAAATTGTATACTGAGTGTTGCTTTACCCTCGATCCGAATTGAGAGTTTAAAGCTCTATAACATTTAGTGTGGGTATTAGATAAACCTTCGTAGCCCCACTGTTATTAGTATGGTATGTCGTTTATTGGCATTTACCATTTACCATAGGGGTGCTTTGACATCCCCATGGCACTTGCACAGATATATTTGAGGGGGTTTACCTAAATAGAAATTAGACAGAATGGAGAAAAGTATCTGAAAGAGGTGAAATCAGTAAACAAGGTACCAAATACCAGACTTTACATTCTACTGCTCATTTGATATCTCTGCTTTATTGTCTTCTCTCAAACAACATGAACTCTTATCCCAAAACTTACTTTACCTGCCTCTTTATCACAGTGTTGGGAACTATATTCTCTCAATAAACTTGTAGTCATCCTTGACTATTCTTTTTCCCATATCTGACACTTAATGCACACGGGGATTCTATTAATTCTGCTTTCAAATTAGTCCCAAAACTCCATCATTTCCATGACTTCCACTCCTATCCTGATCCAAGGTATCAACAACTCTTAGCTGAATTATTGTGAAATAGGTGAAATAGGTGAAAGAGGTCATATCACTGTTCCCACAATTTTATTTTTTATTCAGAATGTCATTCAGAACGAAGAAAATATTTGCTTCTAAGATGACACATGTTACTCCCTTTGCCTACTTTCCTGTATTGATACTCTCTATTCATTTCACTCTCAAGTTATTCTGCTCACCTTGTTTTATTTCTGCCTCTGGACCACTTTACTAGGGGTTCCCTCTGCCTGGAATGCTCTTCCTCCAGATAATCTTTAACTAAATTCTTCAATTCTTTGCAAAAAAAAAGTAATCCTAATGAACCCTACTCTGATCACCCTATTTAAATCATAACCCCAGGAATTTGGATTTCTATTACTTTGCTCTACTTCTATTTTTCTATTGTAATTATCATCTTCTAACCTACTACGTAATATACTCATCCATTATTTCTACTACTTGTTGTTTGACTTCCACACTAGAAACTAGACACATAAAGAAAATTTTCTTGTGCTGTTCATTCATTTTTGAAAAGTCTACAAGTCTAGGATATTGTCTCGCACATGAATAGAAGTTGAATTAATACTTGGTACATAACAGCCACCAAAATGCAAACTAAAATGAACAGAAAATCCTGAGGCTAGAGTTAATCCTTATAATGCTCGTTAACTTTAGTGGTGATGTATGGAGATGTAGTTGAATGAAAATATACCTCTCCTTTCCCTTTTCTTTTAACTACTACTCATTATTTCCTTTTGCCCTAATCCATACATCCAAAGCTGTTCCTTTAAGATTAATGATAATTTCCATCTTGGAAAATTCTCATCTTGTTGACTTGTCATGCATTGCAAATAGTTAAACAGTTCCTCTCTTGAAATTTTATTCTCAAGGATATTACAGATATTCTTATGCTTCCCCCCATCTTGAGTCTCTTATATTGTTTTTTACCCTTAAATATCCCCTAAAGACTGAAGAACCCCAGAACTCTGCCCTGGACAAATGTCTTCCTCTTATTGATTGACCATTTCTGCAGTTTCTTTCCATCCATTTATTACTATTGCTAAACGTTTATTTCTGGCCTTGGATCCAGTCATACCTATATGAACTGTCTACTTGACATCAACACTTAGATGTCTGATTGCAACTTTAAGTGAACAAGGTTAAAACTGAATTCTCAATGTGTTGGTCCTCTTACTAGTGCTGTCTTTCCCATCTGAGTAAATGTCCCCAACTGCAACATAATTGTTGAAGGCAAATAACTGAGAAGTCATCTTGATTTCTCTGTTTTGTACCTTTCTGTCAAACTAAACCATTATGAAACCTTTAAGTTCTATTCCAAATATATCCCATTCAAGTATTTTTTATCAGTTTTACTGCGGCTATCTCTGCTCATTTAGATGATTTCAGTCATCTCTAGCATGTTCTGACTTCTATTCTGGTCTTTATAATTCATTGTCTACACAGCAGGCAGACTACTACCACTTTCCATGATAAAATACTTTGCTTTATTCAGAGAGATGAACCCAAATAATTCTACACAAATTTAAATAGCACATTTTACTCAATGAATAATGAGTCTTACCCTATCAATGATGATTGCCTTCCTAATAGAGTGAACCCAATCAAAGATATGATAATATCTTTACTTGATAAGCTATTCATTAGCTATTTGAAAAAGGGAAGAATAATTAAAATAATCAAAGAGAAACTTGCCAAAAACACTTCAAGGGTGATAAGAGAGTCATCTTTATCTGATAAAAGACTGTGGCTACTCAGACTTTACTGTTGCCAGAGACTGGAATAAAAGCACACATAGGTGAGGCAGAAAATTTACCACAGACATTATTGAATAGAAACATGAAAGAAAATATACTCAGTATCCAAGCCAAGGCTTAATTGCAAAGAGGAAACATTCCATGAAATGCAATTAAACTTCTGGAGATTTCAAAGCAGTCTTCAACAAGGGAGGTATAAGGGCAAAGAAATATTCTCCTTATAATTAACAGTCATTACCAAAATTTAGAGGAAAACCCAGACTGTCTCTTAAGATTGAAAAAAATGTGAAATGAACATATAGGACAGGTTGTTTGTTGTGATGGCACAGGCATAAAACATAAATAAATGCAATTAGCCTAAGATACTCTAGTTGGTAAAATAAATTACCTTGCATTGTAATTAAATGTCATCTAAAAGCATCTTTATAATAACAATTACTTCATTTTATAATATTTTTGAAAATTAAATTTACAACACTGAGTAGAAAGGATTCATAATTCTCTATTGTGCTCAATATATAGACACAGTATTCATGAACAATCAAGCATTTTTAATGCTTGTATTTTGTGTTGTGGGAAGTGTTTGAGAAACAATGAACCTCACTACTTCGTGCAAGGTAAAATGGAGGAATATTTTTGTACATGGAATATGTATGATGATGCCTTCCCCACTGAGAGTTTTTCTTGTACCAAATCCTAGTTAATTTTTTATTTAAATTTATTTATTTATATATAAATTTACAACATTGTAATCCCAGGGATTTACTCCTCCTCCTCCACCCCCCCTTTCCTTCCTGCTCAAAGTTGTGCACTTCAGTTTGGTGCTTAGCTTGTTTTGACTTCTAGTTAATTTGAGTTGGATTTTTTTCTCTTGCTTTTCTCTAATGGGAAAGAAAGCAGATAGTAGCTAGAAGTATAAGTGTTGTGGTTACTGTATGATGATTAAGAGGTCTAGGACTGCTAAGAAGCACAGAGAATCTGTTTCTGTTAGGAGAAAAGACATCAGGTCCATGTGTCAACAGGGCAAATGGTCAGAACTTTACAAGAAGATACATGCTTTTTTGTATCACAACCACACAACCTTAGATTGTGTGCAGGTGTTTAAAAAAATTACTCAGTTTTATTGTACATGCAAAAGAAGGGCATTTCAGGGCTGTCATGAAATGATGGTACAAAATAATATTAAGACACAGGGAACAAAATAAAACAAACCCCTGTATGTGTTTTATTTCCTATAGGAAATATTTAGATATTTTGTTCAAGTCATAAGAAGAGAATTTTCAAGAAAACGTAAAGAAAGCATGACAGTCTAAAGGAAAATAAGTTACATAGTTCATAATTGCTAAATATATGTCATTGATGTTCTCTTTATATACTTTCTATTTTACCTCTTTTCAACATTACTGTATCATTCCACAATGCAGATTTATAAGAAATTTAATAAATTAACATGAACTTTCTTTCCCTAATATTTTAATTCAAGAAAGAATTTTGTTATTGTAAGTTTGGTGGGGAATAATATTTTACTGATCATATACAACCTAGTATCATGATTTGTTCAAGAACAAGAATAACAACTATTTCTAAATTGTAACTGGCATGCATATCTAAATAAAACCAAAAGTTCCATATTCCGAACCACGATGTTTTTTTTCTCTACAAAAGATCACCACAGGAATAGTTTTATTCTGAGAGAGTGATTATTTCTGAGAAAATAATCTTCCAAATAAAATTTTTGAATTTAAATTTTTAGTGGTAATAAGAAAGGGGATTAAATTTGAATTTCCCTTAACTCCTTTCCTACCTACATTAATAGAACTGATACCAAGCTTACTTTATATTTCCATTTGAAGGATTTATTGCATTCTTTTTTGATCACTTAAAAGTTTTCAAACAAATTTAATTTGAAATAATTATAACTCAAATTATAAATGAAAAAATGAAGTTGAAATAAAGCAAATAGGGATAGCATGTCATGGTGTTTGCAGGGTGCCATGATACTGCACAAATAAAGTTTTTCTTTTTCGGTTCACTTTCCAAGCGAAAGTGACGCTTGTATCTCGAAGATATCTTGTTAAAGAAAAAAATAAAAGCTCACACTCACACTTTATATATTGTATACTCCCTTTTGCATTAAAATTTTAGGATACGACAAATATTACAAGTTTTAAAACTTTAAGACAACTTGAAATTTGGATACAATAATAGAAGTAGCAAATGGGAATGTTCTCCAATATTCTAGTTAGATATTTTTAAATAATTTTTAAAATTTTCTTGTGGGAAGAAAGTAAGTTACATAGATAGGTATACATATTGCAATACCGTAACTAAGAAATTATTACCATGCAAAATAATATATTATTTACTGATGTGTGATTTAAAAGTTTCAAATACCACTGGAATGGCGAACATCAAATCCAGTGTAGTGATTATTATTTCTGGGAATGTATAATGGAGAATAGGATAGAAAAGATATCCACAGAGAATGTCGACTATCTCTGTGATGGTTGTTCTTTTTTTTTTAATTTAATTTAATTTTTAAATTTGCATATATATGTGTATTTGTATTTACATTACATTATTGCATTATTGTGTACCCCGGGGCTTTCCTACTTCACTAACACCTGTTTACTATCCTGAACTTTTGTGCCCTTTGCCTACCCCGCCTTCTTCCCCCTTCTCCTCTCTCACTCCATTCATTGTTCAGTTCCATTGGTTGTTCTTATTTTTAATTTGTTTGTTTGTTTTTCATCATTTAAGTGAGACCATCCTATATTTCTCTTTTTCTTTTTGGCTTATTTCTGCGAATATGAGTCTTTCTAGTTCCATCCATGTTACTGCGAATGACGTGTTTGTCTTCCTTGATTGATGCGTAGTATTCCATCGTGTATATGTACCACATAATGCCAATTATCTTAACAGCGTCTGTTGAGAAGACCTTCCTTTTCCCATTTAAAACTTTTAGTTTCTTTGTCTTCATAGGTGTGGGTTTATTTTTATAATCTCAATTTTTTTTCCATTGGTCTTCATGTGTGATTTTATTCCAGTATCACACTATTTTGACTACGATAGCTTTCTTTTATAGTTTATAGTTTAAATTCTGGGAGTGTAATATCTCTTCTTCTTTTTTTGGTCTCAATATTTTGTTTTGGGGGAATCTGGGCTATCTAAATTTCTTGGTGTTAGTTCTATTTCTTTAATAGTGCCATTAAGAAGTTGATAGAGATTGCATTGAACCTATATAGTATGTTAGGTAAGTTGGACATTTTAACAATATTAATATTCCAAACATAAACAGAGAATCTTTCCATTACTGTCTCTTCTATTTCATTTTTATTTATTTATTTATTTATTTATTTATTTATTTATTTATTTATTTATATTTATTTATTATTTTACATCATTAAAAATGTCTTTTAGTTTTCATTGTACAGGTCCTTCACCTCCTTTCTGAAATTTACTTCTACGTTTTACTTTGTTGCAATTGGCAGTTGTAAATGGGGATATTTTCTTGATTTTTTTTCTTTCATTTCATTTTTGTATTTCGGAACACAACTGATTTTTGTAAATTGATTTTGTAACCTGCCACTTTTTTACACTTATATATTGTTTCTAATTAGGGTTCTCTATGCATATTATTGCGTTATTTGCAACTAGTAATATTTTTACTTCTTCCACTTTAGATTCCTCTTATATATTTTCCTAACTAATTGCTCTAGCTAAGAAGCCAATATACTGTTAATATTTCTGTAGTTGATGTATTATTTAACTCCACTGTGGTCAAATACAGTTTTGAACCATTTAAATTCCTTTAACATTATTGAGGCTTATTTAGTGTTACAGTGTATTGTGTGTTGGTAAAATTTAATGTCCACTTGAAATAATGTTTATTCTACTGTGGTTGGTTGGAGTGCTCCAATAAATGTCAATTTAGTAAAAGTGTTGTTCAGTTCTTCCATATCTTTATTGTCAATTATTTTATATTAATTGTTCAAGCTAATTATTGTGATGGGATATTAGAATCTCTGTAATTGTAGAATTGTCTGTTTCTTCTTGCAGTATATTAGTATTTATTATGCATTGTGATATCGTTACCAAACACTTAAGATTGCATATCATCTCAGTAAAAGGACCTACTTATCATTATAAAATAAACTTCTTGACACCTAAGAATTGTCTTTCTTCTGAAATTTACTTTATATCATATTTATGTAGCTATTCGAGCTTTTCTTTAATACTTTAGTGTGGACTAGCCTTTTCTGTCCTTTTGTTTTACTCTATTTCTCTCCTTCTCTGAGTTGCTCTCTTGTGAGTAGCATATAATTGTGTCTTTCTTTGTTATTCAATGTAACAATTTCTGCCTTATAATTAAATTTTAAACAATTTAAACTTATTGTTAAATAGTTAAGTTTGACTTTCATCTTTAATGGAATTTTACTTGAACATTTTTTACTGCTCAAGTATATCTCCTTTACTAGGCTTATTCATTGCAACTTTGACTTTTATGTTTGTTTTGCATACAATAGTTAGCATTGTTAACTAAGCATATTCTATTTCTAGTGACATGTATCTTCACATGTAGAAGAGTCATGTAACAGATTGCAATAGTATACTTGCATTTTGCCTTTCCCAGCCTTTAATTATAGTGATATATTTCTACTTACATTGTGATTGTTATTTGTTTCAATAGCCAGTTATCTTTTTAAAGGTTTAAATGATGTAGAAATGTTATACTTATTATTATAGTTACCAATCTGCTTTTAAATTCATATTTCAACTTTATTTTTCTCTTCCTAAATGACTTCATTATCAGTGGTTTTGCTGGTGGCATATTTCTTTATATTTTCATTTCTAGAGTCCTTATTTTACCTTTACTTTTGAAAAATATCATTCCTAGATACAGTGTCCTAGGCACTTCCTTCTTTGTTGACTACAAACTGATGCTGTCATCCTTATCTTTATTCTACTCTCTGTAATAATATTTTTTCCTCAATACTGTTAAAATCTCTTTATCACTGCTTTTGGAAAAAGTTTATTATCTTGTGTGCTGGTTTAGTTTCCTGCATATTTTTTGTTTATGAGATTCATTGAACTTCTTGACTCTGTGGACTTCTCATTTTCTTAAAGTTTGGGAAATGTTCATCTATTCTCTCAAATATTTTTTCTGTTCCCACACATACACTTCTATAACAGGAACTTCAGTTACACAGAGTAGGTTGTTTTAAGTTGTTCCACAGCCCATTGATGTTAACCTTATTTTCAGAATTTTCACCTCTTTTTGATTTTTTTAATGATAGTTTCTATTGTTACAACTTAAAATCTAACAAATCAAATGAAAAAAAAAACACGTTATATTGTAAAAACAAAATGGTTATCAGAGGGGAAGGGAGATAGAAGGATGGACAAATCAAATAAACAGGGTCAGTTTTATGATAATGGACAGAAACTAGACCTTTGTGGGAAAACATAGTGTATATAAATGTCATGTTATAATGCTGTATATCTAAAACCAATATAGTGCTATAAACCAAAGTTACTTCAAAGAAACATTTAAAAATAGTATAAATAGGTAAAAATTTTAAATCCCAAATAAGCAAAGGTAATCAACTTTTGATTCAAAGAAATAATTCACTGCAGAGTATCAAATCATTCTGCCAAAGGCATGCAAATTAAAGCAATATGGTACCATTTTTAAAATCTTAGTCAATTTGATTAACCTCAGTATCTAAACATAGTATGTCTGTGAAAAAAATTATATTCTTATACACAGTTATCTATATTGATTTAATAATTTGGAAGGCAAGTAACAATGATCACTATTTTCTAAATTTTACTTTAGGCTTAATTTTAGCTTATTATTTGTAATATTTACAAAAGTACTAAATAATGTGCGGTATTATCCAATTATACAAGAAGACTGATTATATAAGAGATTAAACCACTGATTACATAAGAGATTAAGGTCACATAAGTAGAATAACTAAAATTTGTACTCATGTCTGTGCCTCTAAAGCTTTTATTTTTTAATTACATTATTAATATTTATAGTTTTTGAGCCAACAGTTTCTCTCCTGAGAGTTTATAGTTTTTGAGCCAATAGTTTCTCTTCTGAGAGTTTATCTAAGATAATCTAAAATTTAAAAAGTCATGATCATATAAATATTAGAAATGGCATGGAGCATAATAAAATTTTTTGAAATGATTAATTGATATTTTAAATTATTGTAGAAATATAGTATGTAGTTAAATAAATCTTGATATATCCACTTAATGGAATATTAACTGGTAGTCTCTATAGACTATTGTAATATGGAGACATATTTATGACTTAATATCTTATAAGAGCTCAATGTAAAAACCTGCTACTTGAACTTTCACAAGTGTCTAACAGGCATATGAAAATTTGGGAATAATATATATATTCATATATATATAATTGATCACAGTTGTTAGAAGACATAGAATTATGATGATATTTTTTCTGTTGTCAAATACTTTGATGTTGTTTTATTTGATGTTTTTATCCCAATTTATTTGTAATTAAATATTTTATAAATCAGACCAATACAGAAAAATTGACAGGGTCCAAAACAGCACATGGGTCATAGATTTTGAGACAAACCAATAACTAATAATTATCCTCATTGTCATAAGGAACAAATTCCTAAAAGAAATATCAGCTTGTCCTTGTAAAACAAGCAAAATCTAGATAGATACAGTGCTGAGTTTTGTTCATTCAGGTCTATGAGTTGGTGTCAGGCATATGAAATTAAAAAAAAAGGACCCAATATTTAAGTAAGGAATAATTCATTTTATACCTTTGCCCTCTCACTGTGATGGAAGTGAGGTTGACTTGGAGCTTTTAGAGAGGCAGTAGAAGAGAAATGATGTCTCAACTCTTCATTTTGAGAGATTTAAATTTTATCACACACCTCATCTGGCACTTCATCTGCTCTCCTTATTTCTCTAAAAGAATGTGTTATTAAGTGCTCCAAAGGAGGGTGCAGGAAGGGGGAAAATACTATCAGAAGAGGCTTCTTCTACTACCTGACTGTACATGATAGCTTGGTTTTATTAATGTCTACCAGTCATTCTCAGAGACAGATATTCAAAGTCACCTTAGCATGCCTGGGCTGAGCACAAATCAAGAATGAATTTATAGGGGTGCTACATTTAATAAATACTGTTCTATTTCCCAGGATAAGTGTTAAGTGACATTAACAGTAATAGATCTTGAGATCAACACCCAGACTTCAGTGCTGCATACTTTCACTAATGTATGCTTTTCTAAATTTATTTATTTATTTGGCTACAACAAATAATTCATTTTTTTTTGAATCTTGCAAAATACTAAAATGCTGTGCCTCTTGTGTTTATGGGTGGGGAAAAAAGCAATTACAGGCATAGTCAGGGAGAAAGTGGAATTGTCATGGGTGCTTCAATTGACATGTTGATAAAATGTGTAAATAACATTATAATTATTTCTCTCAAATCACATCCATTGAGCAGTAATAGAACAGTATGGCAAGTGGGTTGTTTGTCTTTAAAGCAATATCCTGAAGTTATCTCTATTCACCATCAATATAAAAATGAAAAGACACTGGAGACATTATAACTGCTGGCCTTAAGAGACCAAATACCATTTTCTACTCTCTACCCAGCCTCCCCACCCACTGAATAAAATAACTATTATGGAATGGCACTTTTCTCTTGCTTAAATTTGGTTTTAAAGTGAAGCATAACTTTCTGAATAATTATTTTGAGCTTGCAAATGGTGTCTCTCTATAACCAACCAAGCATATAACAAGAAGATGAAGATGAGACTTATTTTCACTTCATTTCACTTCTTTGTAATTGACAAGCTCTCGCTGGGTGTCAACTTTAAAAGATGACAAATCCTAAATCTTAGAGGACCCAATTCAATAGTTCAGCTTTCTAAATTGTTTGCAAATTAATCTGCATTTTCAAATGAGTCAGGCATGAAATATAAGATGACATCTATATTACAAAAATATTAATTTCCTTGTCTTTCTCTTTTTCCCAGTCAAAGACAAAAGGTACATTTAAAACGCTCATTTTGTTAAGAGATTGTGAAAATGAACATAGAGTGTGCATTTTAACAGCTCAGCTTTTTCTAATTTTTACATTAATTCATCTCTATCTTGTTTAAAATGCAGTTTTCATTTTGTAAATGATCGTGTGTTGATGAGGGAAGTGAAATGTTTTCAATACATTATATTTTTTAATGAAGGTTCATTTGGGTTCAACAAGTGAAAAGACAATTTGAGATTTGGTAATAAAAAGGTGAATCTGAAACCTTTTCTCAAATAGCTCTTGCCTTAGTTTACCCAACATAAGTAAACACTCCAGTGTTGTATCCACACAAGTTCATTAATAGTTGTACAGTACTCTACGCATTTTTCTAACTGAACTTATCATTACATTTATGCCTGTGGTCTGATTTACTTATGGGTATGAAATATATGATAGACATTGTAGAATTTTCTAGTCCTCTAAAATGAAATTTAAGATAATTTTTAACTGCATTGATTAAACATACATTTTGTACCTAATAGTTAACTTTAATGTCACTATCAAAAGAAATTGATTGAAATTAATTAATGATCATTAAGGGACAGTCAAATCATATTTCTCTTAAAGATATCATATTTCAGATAACACTATTTCCTTAGTACTTTAACATACTCCATTAAGGATGACTAGGGAAATATCACCATTTCAGGAAATAGCAAGAGGAAGAATTTTCAAATTGCTTCTATTAGATCCTTGCTGAATAACTGTCAGAATTTTCATCATCAAATATTTTTGTATATAAAATTAATATAAATAAAATGCATTAATAAAAGCATTTTAATATGAACAGGGTCACTACCCCTCTGGGATAGGAAACCTGACTATTAAAGCAATCACAGTTAAATTCAATAAGAGATTTGTATATTTAGGAACATTATGTAAAAGCATGTATTTCTAGAACTAAGAGAAACTTTCAAGCCACATCAACCTATGCATTTATTTTTACAGAAACACTAAAACCAAGATAATCAATTTAAATCCAAAAGGGGAGGAGTAATTATAAAAATGGGTACTTTTAAAATAGACTTTTGTATATTAAACACATCACTATGTACAATACTGAAGAATATAAATGTGATATTTCTGAGAGCAAGACTATAGCCCTAAACATTGTATCCCCACAACTCAGCCTAGTAGATGAATGTTATAAAAGTTCTGCTCCTTGAGTTGCTGATTCAGCTGCTGCCATCAAAAGGGGAACAGAATTTTTATCTGATGTAAGTCAATGAAGGGAATATAATTTAATGCAAAACTCTGGGATTGTAGAACAGAGGGAGAAACCAGAGACTCTAATTTTGGGTTCCAAAACAATTATGCATGAGTCCTTCTTTGATTTCAATGGTTCTAATATTACCGTTTCACTAATTAAAGTTGAATCTCTTGAATGAATATACTTCATTGAACTATGTTGAATACACTTCCAAAATGTTCTGTCTCACACTGGCTACACTACACTGATAATTTCTATATCCTGCCATTTGGACATGGTGTCTTGAATCCAGACAGTGTTAGTTACACATATGGGTTATGCTAATTTTTTCTTCTGCCTTCATGCTTGATCCATTCATAAATTCCAGCAGAAACCTTGGTTATCACATTGTAATATAATTACTAATAGAGGTGCCTGTCTTCTCCTTTAGATTTTGTGATTCTTGCAGGTATAATTTTCTCCATAATGCTAAATTAATGAGCATGCTGAACAGGGTAGGTGTGAAAACCAAAATTTTTTCCATGAAAAAAAAAAATGAATGAATATGATTTCCAGGATTATAATTTGTTCTTGCAATCTGCCAGCTATTTATTTTCTTTTCCCTTCTGTCATAAAGTTGGGATCTGATTTAAATATATATATATATATATATATATATATATATATATAAAAGTATATTTAATATGTAGCTGCCATTTCTTTCTCTGGACATTTTCAATATTGACATATATCTTCTTTGAAACACTGTTATACAGATGCAGAAGCCATTTTGTGAATCAGTTATATCTGATTCACTCTCTGGCCTGAAAGAACCTCTGCTGTGATAAGAAAGTGAAGCTATCTAAAGAAATAAAGACACTAAAATGTTGATCAGTGAGCATTTTTTTATTAGTAAGCTATAATTTCCTCCATTGCGTGAATAAGTCCTTGATCATGTTATTATCACCTCCAAATATGTGTACTTGGAGGATAATCTTTTTGGTTTAGAGCAGGGATAGGCAAAAGATTTGCCAATTCTTTTTGTAAAAGGATAGAAAACAAATATTTTTAGCTTGTGATCCACATAATCTCTGTTGCACCTACTCAAGTCTACCATTGTTGTATCACAGTATTCAGGGGAACAGATGTTACTGTATTACAACAAAACTTTATACAAACAGGTGGAAGGAATTGGGGTCATAAGGTGGCCAACCCCTGTGCTTCATTTCCAGTGTCATTTCCAAATAAATGATACTAGACTTTCTGCTCTGGGACAAACACAAATTTATGATTCTAACTCCATGCACATAAAAGTATCTTTTATTTTTTTAAGTATTTTAATCTATTATGATTCAAATATGCATTTAACCTAGTTTTATTATTATTTATGGATTAATGACAATATGCTCTATTTACCTCTCATAAGGATGAAATTTAAAAATGTGAAAATTTTATAACACATTTGAAGTACCATGTAAACCAACATGAGATTATTTCGGTGGTCATTAAGATGGAAGTTATTCAAAGCTCTTAAACTATTTCTCTAGGAAATGGGTAGTTTAAATTTCAAGGGGAAGTCATGAGCTTTTTGATGAGCTTTTTCAAATGTGATCATATCAGTATTGTCAAAACACATGCTCAACATATTAAATAGCTACCACAGGCATCTTTGACTAGATACTATACTAATACATTCATTAATCCTTATCCTTAGTTAGTGAATCAAAAATTCCTTATAGTAAGCCCAGTTGCAACAGTGAATTCTCACTTAGAATATCATTTTTAATTAAGAATAAGCAAATGCTTCAAAACATTAAGAAAATCTGTCTAATTGTTATGTTTGAACAAATGTTATGTTTGAACATGGTTCTAATCATAACATTTTCATTTGCTCTGGTCATTTCCAGGCAGATTTTACTAGTTTTTCAAAGTCATGAATTTCTCTTTAATGTATAAAACTGCTTTCTAAAAAAAATTAGAGCAGAAGCCAGGAAGAAAATGGAGTACACAATCACTGAGCTGTGAAATGCGAAGCTCTATTCAACTCTATTAACTACAAAATATATATCACCCACTAACATACTGGACAATGAGTGATTGTATATGAAGTGCTACATGTCCAAGTTATTGCACAATGAACACTTTGCTAAAGAATAGATGCTACAGATATCAGTTTAGATATTTTAACAGAAAGGTAATCAAGACAATCTTGAAGTTCTTTTATCAGCTTGATTTCTTCTTCTAATGAGTCTGGCAGGAATTTTAGAAAATTCTCTGAGTATCATCTATAACCTATTTCCAGGGTAGAGAATAATTAAATTGTTTGCAATACAATTCATTTAAGAAAACTTGTAAGCCATGTAAGTTTTATTTATTAAGCACCTATTATATGCTCATGTAAATTTTATGAGTGAGAAAGTAAACAGGAAGATAAATAAGTAGACTCCTGTGTATAGGAAGAAGCTTAGTGGCTTTTTGTCAACGTCAATTTTAGCAATTTTAGAGGAAAATGGCCCATCGCTTTCTATTTTTAAAGACTCTTCTAATTATCTTATGACATAAAATTCAGGAAATTTCAGAATAAAGTATTTAGGAATCTCCTACAAAGTTTAAAATAACTTGCTTCTATTTACTGGAAGTTCTTAATTTTGCTTTATTGGTTGCAATATGGACATTTTCTGAGTTTCCACAGTAGAAAAATTCTAGATTTGATTGTTATCTTAACAATCAGCACAAATATTTATGTGCAAAATAACTGACAGTATTAAATACACAAATTGGGTAAAATAGGTGTCATCTCTTTCTTGTGAAACTTTCATGTGTAATTGCACACAGGTTTATGGGGGTTTATATATCATATATATAATATATTATGTATATATGTATCTATATATAAGACAGCAAAGTATTCAGACATAGAACAATAAAGCAATAATTTAAAACAACATAGCCAAAGTGACAAATGGGTAATAGTGAAATAAGTGAGTCAGGAATTCAGAAATAATTTAGCTAATCCTTATGATCTGCTTACTTTGTGCTCAACATTTCTGTTTTTGTGTATCATTCATTGCTCACAACTTCTTTTTGAGATCAGTTATGTTGTTACTCCATTTTACAGATGAGACAACTAAGTATTAGAGGAAATAGGAAACTTGTCCCAGTTCACACAGCTGTAAAGCAGAGTAGTCAGCATCTAATTCAAAGCAGTTTAAGTCCACACTGTGAACTGCCAAGCTATCTTTTCACCCTTTTAGCAAAAAGACTGGCTAATACCAGGTCCCTCGACCTTGATTGATTTTGAACTTCCTGTATTATATGTCTTCCAAGATCCTTGACTCATATGATTGATTTTGAGTAGTTTGGAATTTCATACATTTTGTCTGGCATCTCTAAATCACATGCACAGATTATATTTTTGAAAATTCAGTGTAATAGATATTTTGAGTGATCATAGAACAATACTTATCAAATGATTTGTCACTAATTTTGAGCAGAACTTGCACAATTATTTTATTGTGTTCTTCCATCTTTAATTGGAATCAAATAATGGAAATGCTAATATTATATTCTATTTGTGAGAGAGATGTCATAAAGTTAGAAGTGATCAAAATTTGAAACCACTATTAACCTAAAAGCTACAAGTCTTTAGCCTCATTCATATTTTCACTGTACTTGAGCCAATTAATTCAATTGTAAGAGAAAATATGAATATTTATTATAAAATATTAAATCTTGTTATGTACATTAAAAACTATGACTTTAAGGTAGTCAGGATAAAGAATTCTATTTTTAAATTTTTCTTCCCCCATCAGTTTATAATTCTTAGGTTTACTATCTACTACCTCAAAAGTTAGATCTTTTTGTGTTAATTTTCAGAAACTGTTTCATATTAAATTTATGAAATTTTCTTACAATGCTACATTACTTCATATGTTCAAATTCTACTTAAGCTTTAAAATATTTCATCAAAAGAGAAATAAAGGATGGTCTCATTTATATGTGGGATATAGGGAAAACCAAAAAAAAAAAAAGGACAAGAAAAGGTAAAACTAATGAACTGATAACAGAACTTAAGCATACAACAAAGGAGTGAGAGGGAGGGATGGTGAAATCAAGGGGAGGGATGAGCTCCAGGGATCTGGATGATGGTTCACAGAGACACAGCAATGGGAGAACTTCAGGGTATATTACAATGTAAGAAAATGTGTATAATCAATTAAAAAATTTTTGGGAATATTTTCACCTTTTTTCTTACTTGAAAAACAAAATATTTTCATTCCCATTTTTTCATCTTTGTGCTGTCTGACATATGGAGAGGTTCTGTCATATAAAGTATGGCAGTTAGTCATTGGAATTTATTTATAAAACTCTTATCAAAATGTAGAGAAAAAATAATGATGCAAAAATAGACATATGATTTGCACATTACTTCTTTTGAAGGAAATTTTCAATTTCTATAACTGATCTAAAATGCAAATACTAAGAATTCAGAGATGTTTTATTAAGAAAATAAAATTATCTTTGAGAATATAATTATAAAAATCATTTTTCATACAAAATGATAGGAAGAAAATATAAAACTGAATAGTTGTTACATGTGGGTAGCTTTTTCTTCTTTCCCACTTTTCCCTATTTTCAAATTTTCTGACAATAAGCTGTGAGCAGTTACATTAAAGTTAAGATTCAGGCATTTGGTTCCAATAATTGGGCAGCATTTTCTCTTGTTTAACCCAGAGGATGATTTTCATTTTAGAAATATTTAAATCTCAGTAGTTCAGGTGATAAAGGTGTTATGTTTGCAATGTTCTGGATTAAAAACTACTTACTGGCTATCATTTACTTGAAATGAATTTAACTAAATCGATCTGAAAACCACACATTTATTCCACATCTATTTTATTATCACTTCCTACAGTGCAATTTTACTTTAGACAGTTTATATGGAATCTTAGTGTAGCATCTGAGTAGAAAAATAATGCAGTTTGAATTTGATGACTTTCTCTTCACCAGTTCTTTGAATTATCATTCCTATGTATTTCAATCAATCTCTTTAATGGTACCAATCATTTTTGTGGGGTCAAGGTATTGCCATAAAATAGATTACTATGGTGTAATAATTTTTCTTTGTTAGTGCAGCATAACTAATTAAGTACTTCCTTTTAATGTTAGATTGAATTTGGTAAAAACCATAGTTCAAACAAATGAAGGTGTGTCACTGACCTCAAATGGGACCTAAGTTTAAGAAAATCATTTGATGGAGCAATTGAATTCATTTTTCCCTCACTCTGTTTTCATCAAAATATGAAATATCTCAAGCCAGTTTTAAATAATGAAAGTGCATTTGTAAAATATTTATTGAATTGTGAACTTTCGAGCTCTGATGCAAAATTTGAACACATATAGAATTTCCTTTATATGTTATATATATGTGATTATATAGAAATTTTATAGATTTTTCCCTTTAACATGTATTAAATCAAGACAACTGCTTGTTATGTTCCATTTATCATAGTGGCACTTTATTTCAGTGTTGTCATGTGAATAATAGACAATCAGGACAGAAAGTTTTCAAATTGCAGTTCTCTAGATGTTACAATTAAATTAATTGCAAATCCAGAATAAACAGTTCTTAATCACATAAAACAGTTGTGCCACATTATACATACTTTTTTATGATGTAAATTGAAAGTCAATGGAATATTTTTTAAATAAATAAAGCTGTGTGTTCACAAAGCTCCAGCTAACCCCTCATTAATAAGTAGATGCATTGAAAAAGATGTACCCCCAAACATCTGCTCTTACTAAAGATGACATCTTATTTTTCAATTTTAATATTAGCAATCTAAGTAGTACTTATTTCTGATTTTTATATGAACCATCAGCATCTAAACAGTTCTTATGTATTTTATTCATGGGTAAACCCACTTGACAAAATAAGCTGCTTTCAGGAAAGTCTCAAAGAGATAATGGTAGGCAGGGCGTCTTTGTCCAATGGATTGCTATATACAAATACCAGAGGCTGGGTGATCTTAAACAACTGAAATTTGTTTCTCACAGACCAGGTCATTGGCATCAAAGTGTGGGAAGAGTTGGTGTCTGGTAGGAACTGCTTCCTGATTCATAGATGGCTGTTTTTTCCCATCTTCTCATGGCAGAAGAGGGATGATCTTTTTATAATGCCAACAATCCTATTGTGAGAACATCAACTTCATGACCTAATCACCTTCCGTAGTCTCTCCCTCCAAGTACAGTCACATTGGACATTTGGTTTCAGCCTATGCAGTTGGGCTACTTTCAAACAATTAGCACAGAACAACTGGAATGGTAGATCTTACCATTATCAAGGAGAATTACTCAAAGACTTAAATCCAACTGTGCTGAGTTCTACGCAGAATAGTATACAGTAAGTCAATATTCTGAATCCTATATTTGGTGGCAGAAAAGAAGAGTCTGAAAACAACAGGTTAGAGGAAGGGAAAAAAAGATGAGATGAAGAAAAAAATTAGCTCTATCAGCAGCTGGTGATGAGAAACTGAGAGAATAAGGGAGACACAGGGCTGGGAAAAGACTGAGATTGAGAGAGATCTATAAATAATAAACCCTTCAATGATCTCATTATGGTTAACTGAAAGAACTAGGACAGCCTTTGCACATACACAAGATCTAATAAGAGCCACAAAGAGGTCAAATTGGAATTGGGTTCCAGATTTTCTGTGACTATGACTTATGATCACAGCCACTGCCTGAGGCCAAGATTTGAGACCTTGCCTCCACCAGCATCCTATGATTCAGTCGTTTTCATTCTCTGGTCACAGAAGATTTCCTTCAAACCAAGGTTTATTTCACAGCTATTTTGTGAAGTATTTGGGTTTATTCTCTGTTCTCTTCTATTTAAATGTCTGAGCCCAAGTCATCTTTTACCGGTACTATTCAAGACCTTTACTGGGAAGTTACAATCATCTTGGTTTTCTTATAGACTCCTATGAGGAAGTCTTGGTTTGGTTTGGTTTTCATAGGTCATATATTGTGCCAGATGGAAGCTGCTGAAACAATAACAACTTGGACAACTAATTATGAACCTTAGTAAAAGAATATTCTGTATAGTGCTGCTTCTTTGACTTTTAATCAAAGAAGCTACTGGATTACTGGAAGCTAAACTGGAAGCATTTTGGGGAGGGGATATTCCATGCAGTTAACTTTTTGTTAAAACAGCTGGATGTGTTTCTAAACTTTAGTTTTTTCAGGAGGTGACCAAAATCATTTACCAAGTTTTTATTTCCTTCCCTTAAACCATACAATATGCCATCGCTTTTCCTCTCCCCTGACCTGCCCTTTTTACTTGGGTATGATAACCTCTAAAAGACAATTTTTTTTTTTCTTTCTGAACTCCTCTCTGAGTGTTTGGACTTTTTTGCTGGGGTTCTCTATGTTGAAATGAAAGAAGAAAAGGATAATGGCCTCACTTTCTGAGTTTTGATTCAAACAGAAATGTTTCAGATATTGGAAAAAACATTTGATATCCATATATTAATAGCAATAAAAGTATTTTCAGGAACAAAAGACTAGATTTCAGAGTGGAAAACAAAGTGAAACTAATAGTCTGATGCTAGACTTTTGTCTAGAGAAAATTTTGATGAAAAATTTCAATAGACTTTTATACAGACTTTTATATGGACTTAACTGAAATGGAATATGGTGGAGGACTGTTGGGATGCTGGTGGTGGGCAGAGTATGAAAATATACATTTATAGAAGTTAAACCTGTAACTCCCAGACAAGATATAAAGATGAAAGCCTATTTTACTCTTCTCTCACAGGATGGCAGCATTAAGGGTAGCATGGGATGAGAAAAGAGTACTCCAAATCCATACCGGTTGGAGCAATGAGAAGCCTAGGGAGAAAACACTGTGTGACTTCCTCTGGAGGGGCAAGTCAACATGTAGTCACGATCCAAGGGCAGCTCATGTTTTGTTATAACCAAGTGAAAGATAAAATTCAAAAAAGGTGGGCAAGCACATGGAGAATGTGCATGCATGGGGATGTATTATTGGGACTGCATTACCATATGGCACAGACTAGGTCCCAGTGATGAGGGGTGATTTTCTGGGGGGCTCCAGTGTTCCTGCATGATATCAAAACATACCTCTCTATTCTCTGTTCTTGCTTAACTTTCTATTAATCTTTACAAGGTACTCTAGCTGATCTTGCTAAACTGGTCACAATATCTGCCTGCTAGTTTCAGCAGATACTGGTTTCTCAGTATGTTCCTCAGGGCAGGTCTTTTTTCCCAGGTGAGAGGCCTCTTTCCTGCTTGCCTGAGCACTTAGCTGACCAGCAAGAACTCTGGACACTAAAACAATAACCTTGAGAATAAGGAGAGCTGGGGATTCCACATTTTTACCTCAACAAATATAATTTAGAAACTAACAGATTTGTAGAAAAGTGACATTGTGTATGCCAGGAGTCATTCCATAGCGATCTTGGAATATTAACAGTGATGCATATCCCCCATTAGGGGCCATTGATCTAAAAAAGATCACCAACAGTTTTAGTAGTATTGTTCAAACTAAGTTAACACAATATCATTTCTTTCCCAAATCCCACTTTCTTAATAACCATACTACACTAAGAACACTTAGATTGTAATAATATCTTTAGAAGACATTCCATGTATCTTTATTGGTGTTCTACTTATCATTTACTAAGAATTGTTCATTGATTTAAAAAAAACAACTCTTTTGTTTAAGAGTAACTACTTTATTTTGATTTATGTGAAAGATAAGATTTATTTGCTCAATGTCATTTACCAAAAAAACCCTACTATGTAACTGCATTCCATTAACCCCCAGACAACAATAGTATTTAAGAATTCTATATTTCACTAGGAGAAATAAGTTACTGAAACCAGCAATTATAAAATGTTGAAAATTGATACCAGGGGAATTTTGTACTTGGGTATTAACTCGAGTAGCAAAGCAGAGCTTCTTGCAAAATCTTCTAGTGAATTAAATGAATTTTGCAGGATACAAAGGCATGAGAAAGATAAAGACAGTCTAAACCAATGGAGCAGCATGTTAGATAAAGAGCCCAAAGAAAGCATTTGAGAAATTCAGAGTAAGTTTTCTATTTCCATGGTGAAGGGTGTGTCCTGGAGTGGATGGAGAGTATAGGACCAGAGACTTAGATGGATCCACATCAAGAAGTGCTTGCATCTTTTGTTGCTGTCATAATGCTACAAGTCATGTAGAGTTGAACAAAATGTATTCAGTGACCATAAGAATAGCAGTTTATTCACTAATGTCCTGTTTACCCTTTTCCTCTTTTTCCAAAATTTATTTGAAATAGGTGAGTTATTAAAGTAATTGTTCTAAGATGATCAATTCTAACTGAGATGATTCGAAATGCATCAAGGAAGCAAAGTCAAGAAAGAAAGCTCTTGAGAAGGGAAATGTCATTGCTTTTGCTGTGAAACTGTCCAAATATGCTAAGCATGTCCTATTTTAATAGGATCCACTGTCTGGAAAAAGTAATTTAGATGAAATTTATAAACAATTAGGAAGAAATAAAAGAATATTCTGAAGTCTACTAAGGTGATTTTTACAAAATACAATATAGAATTTACAGATATTTCTAAAAAGGATATTTTATTGTGAACATTCTTTAGTTTTCCTCCAACATGATTTTTCCATTTCTGTTTCCCAGTATTTTTTTTTCATTTGTTTTGAATTACTTTCTCCTCTTCCTTCTGAGGATTTTTTTTTAATCACAAATGTTGTCTCAATGGTGTACCAAATACAAGGGAATTTGCCGTGGAATTGAAAGTGTCTCTATGTCTTATGTAGTCAGGAATATCATTCAGTCAGCTACTAAATTAAAAAGAACTAGTAATATAGAAAACTATGATAATTGAGTCAAACTGAAAATAGGAAGAAATATAAACTCAATCTCATCAGATTTTCTTTCTAAGGACACTACGTTTTGACTGGTTGAAACTTCTTTTAAAAAGGATATTGTTGGTTACAAAATAAAGATAACTGTGTGATCCTCTAACACAGTTTAGTTCAAGAGGCAAAGTCTATCCTCTTCTAAACTTTGGCTGCATGTGCTTGTCAAGGAATAGAGCAATCTTTGATAGAAAAAAATGTTTCTTTAGTGAAGTATCTGAGCAATGTGGTAACTACAACTAACCAATGCTTTTGTCTAGAAACTTCTGTTTGGTACATGTGTTTCAATAGGGAGAAAATATAAACCTGTCTTTCAATTACAAAAACCATTTGTTTTTCAGGAACCAGAAGTTTAAGTGAATTTCTTAAAATCAGTATATATTTGCTTAGTGTTAGTGCATGGTAAGCAAGAAAATAATATATCCACTAAAAACAGTTCAAATTCTAAAATATATCCACTAAAAGCAGTTCAAATTCTAAATGATAAAAGGAATAGCTATCCAAAATCAAGAGTAAGTCCAAATATATTAGATTTTAAATGAATATTGAAGCAGTATATGAAGACTCTTGATGCTTATTTTACTGAAATACAGTATAATGTTTTACAGTAACTGGTTAGAATAATCATGCAAATATAACACTTACAAAGAAGTTTAAAACATTTTGTATCCTATATCATCCTTACCCCTACATTCTAAATCTAAAAGCCTTAAGATCATTAACCATTATGCAAACTTGATGATCACTTAGAGGATTCAGCTATTAGGTGTTTTCCTTTCTCTACTTTTTTCTTAGTGACTTTATTCTAAAAAAATTGATGAAAAGGATATGAATCTAAATATTAAATTAAATGTGATAGAACTTACTATAAATTTCAATAACCATAGTCAGTGTTTTCCATGGTTTCCAATGTTCTCTGAACATGAGTTTCTCATGTTTGTTATTCTTAAGATAGATGCAAAAACTCAGAATCTTCCAGGTTTAATTTTGAAAGTGAAATATCAGTAGTGTAGTAAATTCATTCCATCTGAAAAAACTATTCCAGATCCTCCAACACAAGAGGATAAGTAGAAGTACTGAAAATTAAAATAGAGGATATTGTAGGATTTGTTTGATTTTCCCTTATACAGGTCATTCCCAATAATTCTTGTATTCCCATACCTTCATTTTCTCTTGAATGTCACTTCAGGATTACACAGTGAGTTTGGTAACTGAATACCATGATACTCATAAGAATAATTTGGTAATATGAGTCTCTATAATGAGACAGTGACACCAAGGCATTAAAAATAGGCACAACCCAATTGGAACCTAAACTCCAGACAAAGTAGCTAGAAATCTTTATTTAAATCAGACCAAGACTCAGATTTATTTATTCTGAAATTTTCAACCCATTAACACTAAAAAATTTTTCTTTCTATATATGTGTATGATTCTGCACTAATAAAATTTTTCTTTCTGATTTGTCTGTTCCTTTTCTGATCTTGCCTCGTTCTTTTTTTTTCATCCTGAATCCTAAAACCTTCAAAGGAATAAGTTAAAGATGAGGGGGGAAGCCTATTTAAAAAGCATAACCTCATTAGTAGTGAGAACTCAAAGTATAAACACCATTTTTAAACATTTATAAACATTTTTAATCCTCAAAAAATATGTGCATTGAAAATAGATATAAATCTATATACCTTTGATTATAGTATGTATGACTATCATCATTTAGTGAAATAAACTACCAATGTTTACCTAACATCTTATCCTTTAGCTCAGAGGTTCTGAAAAGTTATTTAGCAAATCAATAAAGTTATGTCTAATAAAAACAATTATTTAATTTATAAAGTATTTCCTAGCAATAAATTTTCCTAATAATAACTGATTTGATTTACTTATTTAGCATTATAATTCAATTATTTTAAATTAGTTAGAAGCAATTATTAATCAAGGCACAAATTAAGAAAACATAAAAAGACAGCACTATTATTTGCATTTGAAAAAAATCAGCAAACAGCATAATAAAAGTAGAAATAAATAAAATGTTTAATCTTGTAATGAATATCATGTAGCCATGAAAAAGGAGCTAGATCTATATCTCTTCAGTTGAAGGATAGGTATATTACATGTTTAAATAAAAAATATAAATAGCTGAATATCATGTATCTTGATTATATACTTTCTAATAAACTTCAACTGCATATATCAAAAGAGTTTTGTGGTGTGCTATATACCCAGATTCCTCTTGTAAAACCCTCTTCCAGTTGCTGAGATTATCAATTGATGATGGCTTTGAGTTTTCTCCCTCACTAAAAACTACCTCATCTAACATTCTACCTGTTGTCTATGACTGCCAAATATATGGCTAATATAAGGTTACAAAATTTCTTCCCATTCTTTCAATTTGGGAAATTTCTGTAACACCATTGAAACACTAGAATTTTCCTCTGAGGTTTATGAAGCCTGAGTTGCAGCTTTATTTTGATCAGTTTGTCTTCCTGCCCATTGATGCCTTCCTCAATTTATTAAGAAAGCAATTTTGAGGTCTCTCTTCTAGTATTCATCCCCATTAAATCTTCTGCATGCAATAGCCTTTCTTCAGAGAGCTCAATCTGAAACAACACATGTGAAGGAACAGATATGAAAAAAGTATTAGAAACAATAACTAACAATCCATTCATTGTAGATAATCAAAGAAATAGAATTAAAGAGGGTAGAGTATTTTACTTTACTCACATCTTTATTGTTTTATGATTAAGCTAGGATATTGTTTCTTTTGTAACATATCCTTTTGTGATATATCCTTTTGTAGGATACATTTTATGAAACATTATAGGAAATGATACCATAATAAGGTAAATACCTGCCATTCCCATCCTTTTATTTCCTTTTACTTGCTTTAAAAAGAAATTTGTTCAATGCTTCTTTTAAGCCTTTCAAAAATATATGTGATTGGACTTCCCGAATGGGCACATTCTACACTTTTAATTTCATGCTGGTGGAGAATTTGATCAATAAATTATTGCTGTTTGTGAAACATTTACTTTCATAGTTCTAACATATTTTAACTCCTAGGGTTACCAGAATGGTTTTTTTCACATTACTTGACAGCTGAAATTAAACAAATCCTATTCAACTACAAGACTAATAGAAGGTTTACTATGTGTGTCATTAGCACCATCCATATAAGGTAACAGAAAATATGAGGTGTGGATTTTTAAAATATGATAAAATGAGAATACTGTTAGATGCACAGGAAGGTGTGACTTCAGGCCTGGCATTTTCTTATTAGAATAAAAATGCCTCAACTTTATTTTACTAAAATTATCAGCATTATGTGTTGAGTTGACATGTTTCAAATTATTTTATCAAAAAAATATATACCTTCTTGGAAATACATTTTAACCATCGTGTCATTTTAATAATATACATGCCACAAAAGATTGTTTTGCTAAATAGTTTTATTTTCACAAATATCATGGTTGGAATGAAGAAACTATTTGATTTTATTTTTTAGTCCTTATACAATGTGATTTTTATGTTTGAATAGAAGATTTCTGGAAGAGTACAAAAGCACATAAAAATTGCCCCAAGTATTGCATGAGAATATATACAGATATATTTATGTATGTAAACAAGTATGTGTGTGTGTATATATATAAATATATATATCCCCATACATGTTATTCATAATCATGAAACCTAGATTTATCACAGTGGGGCACAAGTAATCTTCAGATTGCCTTTTTCCTGCTTTGCTTTCATACAACTTCTTTCATTCAGAGATAACCTAAGAATACTCAAAGAACTGGGGAGTTTTTGCAGCCTCCCTACAACCAGAGAGAGAACAGAGGATATTATTTTCCTCTTTAAAATAAATTGACATTCCCATGATGTATTGAATTTCACTGAGCTATAAAATAATTAAGGCAAGTTACTTTTTATTTATAATCCTACTTATGCCAGTAGTAGTTGGTATATTTTTATAACTTCATTAAAAAATACATGAAATAATAACCTACATATGTAAATAGTTTTCCTAGAAAATAAAAAAAATGATAAATGCATTAAAATGAATGAATAAAATTGGCCTGATTTTTACAAAAGTTACTGTACATTTAAAGATAGTGAGACAATAAAACATTATAAACAAAAATTTTAAGACTCTAGAAAACAAACTTGCTTATATTACTTTACAGCAACTTTTGCAATACTTACAGATAATGAAACATAAGACTGTAAAAAATACAGTATGGATATTGTTCATGCAAGAAACTTCTATGGAAGTTCATTTTGAAAGATACATCCTCAGAGCAAATACCAACTAGAAGGAATCATGCTAGCAAAAATAAGCCAGGAAGAGAAAGAAACATACCAAATGGTCTCACTTGTATGAGAGACAAAGGGAAAAAAAAAAACAATCAAACAGACAAGAAAACTCGAAAACTAATTTTTAGCAAAATTGAAACATAGAGCATGAGAGAGGGGTGGAGGAAAATCGGAGATAAAGTGACACAAAAGCCTAAGACCATGGTTCACGGGTGATAAGGTGGTTGGAGAACCTCAGGTTAGATAACGATGTATAATAATATAAAAAATAAATAATTTTTAAATGTAAATATGAAACAAAACACGGTGACTGCTTATATTTTTAAAATTCATGTGCATATATGCCTCTAAAGCTTCATATGACTCTTCTAAAATGTTCTCTCTTGACCAGTGGTGACTGATTCTATTTCCTGGGGTTTCTATTACACTCAGACTGCCTAGGTTCCAAGTCAAACCACAATATTTACTGTGTGTGGGGCTTGGAAAAGTTATTTAACCCCTGAGTCTTGGTTTCTACATCTATTACAGCATAATAATAATTGTATCAGTCTTACAGAGCTAAATGAAAATTAAGTGTATCCTCACTAAGTAAAAAGATTCAACAATCAGTAAGTACTCAGTACTAGCTAGTTTATAATGGAAGTGGATGACTGTAAATCTGTAATTGCTACTGTACAATAATTAGCACTTACTCCCCCATCAGCCCCAGAATTTTAAAGTAGAGGTCTACATATATAAAGCAATCACTTTTAGCATAATTTTACTTTTATTGGTATTTAGAATATGAAATATTGGAATAGTCTTGGGGCAGAAAATATAAAAATTTGGTCTGTGAATAAAATATATAGGCTGCATCAAATTCATAATATGTAAAATAATTTTAAGCTATATGTCATTAATTACATGAAATTGAAATTAAGGGAAAGGTTATAAAATCCATTATTATTGACTATCTCAGATAAACAGAATTTCAAGGTGTGAATCATAAAGGTATGCCTCTGTCTTATATTCTTTCTCACTTAAAACCAACATTCTTTAATATGCACATCATTCATTCTTTTTTCAGAAACAAGATGTAACTTTAATGAGGCAACAGCACATCTGACACCTAAAAAAGTATGAGATAATAGATACTTACACCACACAGTGTCTGACTTATTTTGGAGAACAGTACCATTTTTAGGCACAAAGACCATCATTTACAAAATATGCCCAATTGTAAAATATATGATTCATTCTAGCCCTTTTTGAATAATGAAATTTACAACTTGATTTCAAATATCAGCAAAATGTTAATCTTTTTCTAGACTAATAGTGTTTGCATGATTTGAGTGACAACACTTAGTATTTCTAGTCTTGTTTTTAGCTATGATTGAAGAAGAATTTTATACACATGTATCAATAAAAATAATTGTAGAAATTAACAGAGACCACTTGGACTTTTGACTTTGTGTTTCTGTTATGTATTGTTTCAAATGATTTCTTTTAGGCAAAAAAGTCTGTAATTTCAAAATGTTTTACATTTATGCACTTTGGGAAAAAAAGATGAATGTTGTCTCTGTTGTGTTTGGTAATGTAATTTGTTTTTATTAGTCTTTACTCAGTATGCGCTAAGGCAATTATTCTTGTTGACATCATCCTGCTGTATGTGAGAGAAAAAATATATTTCTTATATCACATGAGATTATCCAAAATTTATGCTGTCTATGGAGTTTTAAGAATAAAGGTCCTATAACCAGTTAGTCTATTATTTTGTAATCTTTCATTATAGCTTTGATGCTAACAACTGACTTAATGCTAAAAGTGTTACAAAAGAATAAATCTTTTTATAATAGTTTGTTGGAAGAAAAAAGCCAACTTTACTGAGCTGATCTGATTTTTTCCCCATTGCAGTGTTGATTAAATAATATAAACTTCAATAAATAATGCTTTTATTTGGAATTATATCAAACAATTTAAAAAATATAGCAATTTTATCTTCTTATTCGCTCCTCCAAGCACAATAGAGACAAAGGACAGATTGGTAATGAAAAATTATTTTCTCTAAGTAAACATTAAGATTATTCAACTTAATAGACCATTTTCTTGGCAAAAATTAATAATAACTATGATACTAACCTTGAAGAATAGCATACAACCATTTTTGTCTATGAGTTCTATTAAACTGGGAAAATACAAAGATATCCTCATCCATCATTTCTGATTACATTATTTAAAAGGCTGTTTTAAGGAGGGAAAACTTGAGAAAGGAACGTTATTATTGCTTTAGAAATAGTTGCTTGATCTTTAAAAAAACTTCTATAAGGCCTTGAAACACAAAGCTATTTCAATGTTGTTGTGTTTTTTTTATTTAATTTTAGTCTTTTCCAGAAATACGTATCTTATGTTAATGCATATGCTCTATTATAAGTGTCACGGATGGTAGAGGCTGCTTTTCCCCTCTGTGATGTATGTCACAGAAAAACTCACTGTATATTTCTACAAGTAGGCTTGGAAACTTATACTCAAATACCATCACCACTACCAATATCATATCTTATGTTTCCATGATGCTTTCTAGTCGTCGAGGTGTTATACCCCGTTTCACAAAATAAAGTCCTGAGTTATGTTATTAACCCAGTACCTCCTATTTCCCTCCTTCAGACTCAAAAAGTTTCCAGTTTAGTATAAAATTATGTAACCAGCATTAAATATGTTCTCATTCTGTGAACAACAAGAATCTGTCAGAAAATTAGCAGTCTTTATTATAGATGAGAATCCCATATTTTGCTCAAAATGCATGTATTTTTATGGATTATGAATTAGAGATTGTCCCAGGATCCTAATTTTTTTTATCAGTTAATTATCTGTTTGTTGTTCACTTCTTAAGGGTCACTGAGAATCTGCTAATAACCCACACTGCCCTGTTGAAAGTATGAAATTCCCAACTTGATTTCAAAGATCAGCATCTTGACTTTTTCGAGATTGGACAAGAATGTTCTGATCAATTTGGATGGAGCACCTCAAGTGAGGTTCTGTGGTCACAGTAGAGACCTGGGAACTCCCAGACTCCCTGGCAGCTGCTTTGACTTTTGAGGCTGTTAACCTGATTTCTGGGTCTAGCCAATAAGAATAGTAGCATTTCTATCTCTATTCCCTTTGATAATGCGTATTGTCACACCAGGGCAATTCATGTATAGAACAAGGTCACCAAAGTACTTTCTCTGGGTGCACTGTCCTAGTTTTAGCATAATTTCTGAAAAAATTTTATTACTACAGGATCTTGTCCTTTCCCCAAACTTTTCTCCTGTTGTAAAAATTCGAGTGTTTACTAATTTGCTTTAAACAATTACAAGATAAAGAGAAATGTTGAGCAATAATTTGGTTATTTTGGAAGTACCTAAGATAAGGTGTTTCTAAAAATTTGTTGAATTTTTAAGTTGATATTATTTCACAATTTAAAATAATTTTAAAAGTAATAGCACAGCTTTAAACAAGAAAGAGTACAAAAAATAATTTATTATGAAGCAAGTAGATGCATTTAAAAAGAAAAAAGCATTTAATTACATCTTAGTGTATTTGCAGTGATTCATGATGGCTATTTACATCAAATGATTTTTTAAATATTAAATATTAAATCCATTTAAATGCAATAAGTTGTAGGGAGAATTTTCATCTTTATTTCAGAGTCATGCTACTTTAAAATTCGTCATTAGAGTTAATAAGAAATTATATTGAAACTACTCTGTACATTTAAATGAAGCATAAATCAATTATTGAAGCAAGGAATTTTTTCATCATTGTAATGATTATCGAAATAAATTTAGTTCTTCAATGCTGCCTAATGATATCTTCAATAACAAAAAAATTGCATAGACTTAATTTTTACTAGGAACTCTTTAAATGTGCTTTTAATGTCTTTTTTTCAGGCAAAAAAAATTTAGAGAATACTTCAGCAGTGTTGGAATGCTCTAAATGCCAGATTCAGTTATCCTCAATACCCTGGAAACCAAAATTAGATTCAAAATCAATATACTGCACTATCCATTTAGCATCTAGTACACCAAACACTAACAACATTTATGAAAGAGTAACAGACTCAAAAGGTTAAGCTAGTAAAACCAATCAATATAGCAAGAAGTAGAATTCTAGAAAGGGGAATTTTGTATGTCCATGACTTACTCATGTGTGACCCTCAGAAGCTAGTTTGCTTTTGGAAGAATATCCTTTGGAATTCCTTTGGGAATTCCTTTAGTCATGCATGAGGCACAGACACTTGCTCGCTATATTCTGCACTTTGAACTATTTTGCCTTTTGTGCAGAACAAAAGAGGGTAAAATTTAAAATCATTGGCTGCCTTGCTGCTTAGCTCCTTGTGTGAGTTAATAGAATTGTGTAATAAGCACTATCATTGCTGTTGTTATTATCAAGTGCATAGTATGTGTCTGGAATTTGAGAAGAATTTCATACATCTTATCTCATTCAGTCTTCACAACACTCATCATTGTCCTGGCAAGGAAACAGACACCGAGAGGAATAGTGACCTGCCAGAGTTATACTACTGGAAGGTTACCAAGTTGGATGTCCCATCTGTCTACCTGATGGCAAAGCCCTTGGCATTAACTGTACACACACACACACACACAAGTGTGATCTGCAGCTTCTTTTAGAACTTGAGTCTTTGCTTCAATAAAAAATAACATAGTATTTGCCATTATCTACACAGACACACATACCCACATACCAGATTAATCAATAGATTGTGACCCTAAAAAGTTTTGAACATTGACCTAAGCATAAAAATTTGTAAATATACACAAATGGAAATACTATGGCTTTTCAAATGTATTCACATATTCAATATCTTCTAGTCTAGTAATATCAGATTAGCAGAAATATTCCTGCTATCAGAGTTGGCTATCAGAAAGTAAATTGAGCATCTACATTCCTAATCTGTTCACTGTATCTCTAAGAGATCTATATTATCTCTCTTTGAGACAGAAATGATTTCAACCAATGTCCTTTTTTGTTGGTATAGATACATATAAAATTATATTAGTTTTAGGTGTAGAAAATAATGATTTGATATTTGTGTGTCTTTGACAAATGATGAAAAGAAATCAATGTCACCACACCTAGTCACAAAATCTTTCGGTTATGAGGAGAACATTTAAGACCTATTTTCTTTGAAGCTTTCAAATATGCAGTACAGTATTATTGACTAGTCATTATGCTATCGATTACATGTTTTGACATATTTTATAGCTGAAATTTTGTAGTTTGAACCTTTTCACCCATAATGCCTGTTTCCTAACCCCATCTTTGTAGCAACCAACAATCTGTTCTTCATATCTATGAACTTTTTTCTTAGGTTCTAAGTGAAATCTAAATATTGAGATGAATTAGTGCTTTTGTATCCTTTAAGTAGATTCTTAGAAGTGGGATTCTGGATCAAATGGTAGTTCTCTTTTCAGTAGTTTGAGGGTTCCCCACACAGCTTTCCATAGTGACTGGACAAATTTACATTTCCACCAGCAGTTGCTTGTTGCAGCTCTATTTACAATAGCCAGGGTATGGAAACAACCCAAATGCCCCCAAACAGACAAATGGATCAAAAAGTTGTGATATATGTACACAATGGAATATTATTCATCATTCGAAAAAGACAAACTTGAATACAACATGGATGGAGCTAGAAGGAATTACAGGTGACAAGGTGGTGGGAGAACCTCAAAGTAGACAACTATCTAAAATACCTGTATGTGTGTGTGCATGTACATGATTAATTTTTTAAAAATAAAATAATTATAAAAATAAATATCTAAATGAGATCATAGGATATTTGTCTTTTCTGACTTATATTTTTTGTGTTGTCACAAAAGGGAAGATTTCATTTTTAATACTGAATACTATTCCACTGTGTGTATGTTTTTTTATAACATCTTTGGTCATTTACCCTTTAATGGATGCTTAGATATTTTTCAGTGAACATAGGATTTCAAGTTAAGTCAGTGTTTTTGTCTTCATTGGATAAATATCCAGAAATACGATTGTTGAATCATACGATAGTTCTAATTTTTTGAGGAATCTTTCTTGAATGTGAGAAAAGGAGGATGCAGTTTCACCTAAACCTTGGGGAATTTGCTTATTGGGAATACATGACTGGTAGTAATATCGTCAAATGTATGTTTTCTGCATTAGGAGAAAAGTTTGCCACAGCTGCTCAGGGAAAATGGAACCACAGTAAGAAATTTTCCATTTGGATTTGGAGAACCAGCAAACTTATTCAGGTATCATCAAGAAGAAATCAATCAAATTAAGGGATAAAGGTAAGACGTGTATATTCATTCATTACATTAAATAGAACTATCATATTTAGATTTTAAATACTCTTTTATTAATTTCAACCTGGAAAAACCAAGACAATTTTCTTTTTATTGTTGAATTTTTTATTTTTTTGTATTTTTTTCTAAACTTTTAATTTCTTCCCTAGGTAAATGGTTACTGAGATGCCTTTCCTCCTCCATCCCCTGACACCTCTTGTGTTCACTCAGTCTCCTCTCTCATTATTCTTTTTTGGTTTATGTTGAGTTCATTGGTACATTGATCTCTTCTTTTTCTGTGGCTACATCCATTTGTCGGAGGAGGGACTGTGTTCCTGGGAAACGGCGTATCATGCTTGATGTTTATAGTCTTAGCTTTGCATTGGGCAGCCAGTCCATGCTCTTTTGGGGTTTATCATTGTCTTCTTGTTGCTGGCTGCCCTCCCCAGTCCAATCTCCTTGCCAGTCTACGTGTCTGCACCCCCTATGTCTGACCTCTGGCTTAGGGGGTCCTTTCCCCCAGCCATTGTCAGTAAAGAGGTTACTCGATGTGAGCAGGCATCCACTGATGGATCATCTCCTCTCCGTCAGTTTGCAGATTTGCTGTGAAGCTGAGGTCCTGACTCTGCGGTCCTCCTGTCTCAAGAATTGGGGAGATGACCATGTTTCCTTGGGTGACAAGTTTCATAATGGGGTTTTGATTCATCAACTTCCGGTGAAGCCATAGGTGCACTTCTGATAGGTCTTTACCACAGTTGTTTCTCCATTCAGTATGTACTGTCTTTCTGAATGATCCTTATCCTGTGTCCCACACACGTGTAAGGATAGGTTCTTTATCTGGTACCTGATCCATTCTATGTCGCTGTGTGCCATGTTTGTGCTATTATTCCTCCTGAGTTCTAAGTGGAGTGAGAGTGAAACAGCAAAGGTATCATTCGCCCCCACCCCACCCCGTCCCTGGCTATTCCTGGACCCTGGGTGGATCCAGTCTTGCCCACGTGCGAATCAGGTCTGTGGCTCCCAGTTGGCCCCTGCGCCCCCTTACCTGCCAGTTGTGAGTGCTGTATGGTTAGGTACTGTATGGTTGCTGGGCAGGTGCAGCTGCCAGTCTAGGCATGCTAGCAGCTATGGGCGCCTGCCAATCAGGGCAGGAGCGGATCCCACTAAGAAAACTTTTTTTTTTTTAATGTTTCGGCATATCTATAAAATTTTCCGTCTATTCACAAGCTCTAGAAGGTAAAATCTATGCCATTATCATTAATAAATTTCTCATGCCATATTTAACCAGTAACATGTAGAAAGCTGAACATGTTTAAATCCCGAACATTTCTATATAGTAAGAATTATCATTGTTATTCTCTGTTTTGAGATGAAGAAATTGAGTCTCAGGTAGATGACTGATCCAGGCTCACAAAGTTGCAAAAGACCAGAACAAATATTTACACTGATTCCTTTGACTTTAAATCTTGTGGTTGATTGTTCCCACCTCCATCTATATCACACTACCCACACTCCACTTTCATCCACCTATCATCCTCATGAGCATACATTCTCAAAATCATTTCTCAAAAATGGTTGAATACAGAACCTAAGCCCATCACCCAAGTCGTTACCTCCCCCCAGGAGTTGAATAATTTGTTTGGAATGTGTAGCAGTGAGCACTTTATAAATGCAATGTATTTGTTCAATCATCTTAACATTGTATCACAAAGTGGTTACATCATAAAGCCTTTACCTTGAACTTGCACAAAATAAAAATCCAACAGAAAAAAATGAAAGTACAATTTATGAACATACATTAATCCATATGGATATGTAGATACAGATTTACATTGAAAAGGAATAGATGTGTATAACCTCAAAGAGAATTATGTATATGTTTGCATACATATATATGCCTATTATAAATTAATCTTTTTCTTGTTTTTCTGTTAGGTTGTAGATGACATAATTTTACAGCGATGTGTTTAATACATCCACTAACATAATTTTACAGAGATGTGCTTAATACAGACATATTTGATGACTGTTTTCTAGATACATCATACTTCACTTAGTTGTCAGTGTGAGCAAAGTGAATTTTGGAAATGGAGGACATAAATACACTAATATAACATGGGATGCCATATACATTTCTTCACTGAGAATCTGGCTCAGGAATCCAACCAGTTCCCTAAGATGGGAATTTAGACATATATGCACTGGGATAGGTGTCAGAACGTCTGAATCCAGCTAGGCTAGGCTTGCTTGCTTACAAACTGAGTGGCCCTTAACCATTCTCTTGGCTTTCTGGTTCTCTGTGTTGACATTTGTGTAAAACAGGAGTTAACAAATATACTACAATTCTAAAATTATCAATAGACTTTATATTTTAAATTGAGTAGTATAGCGTTATTTAGGAAATATTTGAATGTCTATTTATAAAATGATATTTAATAGATTTATTTCCCTTCCATTTTTCACCCAAAACCATTTTTTTTTCTGGTTCTTGGAAAAACCACAGGAAGTATTATTTTGAAAAAATAGGGCTAGGCTTATAACACACATTAGTTTTGCAAAGGAAGTCATTATCACCAGGCCCATTCCAACGAGAAATGAACTGAGTTCTGATGCTACTAACATTCCTGCTGTCAAGTAGTGTTTAGAGATAGTAAGCAAATTAAAGAATTTAGTGTCTTCTTTATTGCATACATGTAAAACCAAGCCACTATTTCACTGGTTTTTGTGTCTATATCCCTCACAGGATTATGAAATCTGGGTATCTCTTGCTCTTTTTTCCACTGAGCATTAATCTCAGCACCAGAAGTAGCAGATTACTGTGGACTAAAGTTTGTTGAACTTAGAGACCATGATAGTAAGGAAAATCAGCTGTGACTTGAGATCTGCAAAGCTTTCTTTATCATAAGTACAGTGCTACTCAGAGTTGCTTCATTTATGGACTTTGGATGACAGTAGAGTGACTGGTTAGGACCATAGAGGAGGAGGAAGTTTATGGTAAGAAAGTATATGACCTTCCTATCTCTAAAAGTTATTAATCTCTTTCTCTAATTCACCAAGTGTGCAAATTTCTTAGATACCATTAAGACAGGCTTTTGTCAAAACAAGAAACACTTCAATTACTTTTTTGTGTGCAGATCTCAGTTTCTTTTACACTAGGAGGAGCAACACATTGCTGAAGGTCCCTGAATTTGTGTGCAAGGTCCTCTATATGCTGAACTTACTCTCCTGGTTCTGTTAACTATACTACATTTTATTTGCTTGATTTTGTCTGTATGAAATACGTGAAAAGTACAAATTTGACTCCTGCTACAGACTTTGAGAAACCTGCTAATATTGGGTGGAGAATTAGAAATAGAGAGAGAGAGAGATGTAAGGTTATAGCAATTTATAAACTTCTATATTCCCAACACTGTAAGGTTTTTATTTTTATTGGTTTTTATTTTAATTTTTTCAAATTATGTTTTTGTGGTAACATTGATTTACAATACAATATGGTAGGTTTTGCTTCAAGGGAATAAGCTTACATCTTTATAAATGTTATAGTCTCACATTGTGCTCATCCCCAGAGCACCCATAATCATCCACCACAGCCTAATAGGCCTCCTCCCCTCTTTGCTCCATTTCTCTTCCATTCTCATTTGGGTAACTCAGTTCTCCTGTCAGGTTTCAAGGGTTTCTCTTTTTTTATTTTTGTCTTTCCTTTGCTTTGTTTATTTAGACCATATATGAGTGAAATTAAAATCATCAGTATCTGTCTTCCTTCTTCTGACTTGTTTGCATAACATAGTCTCTAGTTCCATTCATGTTTTCCCAATAGCCAGATTCTTATTTCATTCCATTTTGTATGTTTATCACATCCTCTCACTTTTTTATGCATACATCTGTTGTTGAGCACTTAGGCTGTTTCTATAGTGTGGCTATTGTAAACAGTGCTGCAGTGAACAGAAGAGTATGACCCTTTAAAATAATGTTTTTGTAGTTTTGGGATAAATCCTTAGGGATGGATTGGGATGTTGAATCATATGGTAAATTTATTTTTAATGTTTTGAAAAACCTCCTATGATTTTTCATAGAAGCTAGACTAAGCTGCGTTCCCACCAGTGGCATGATTTTAAAATTTCAGTATGATATAGTAAAATCACTGATACCAGCTCACAGAGGTCCTTGAATATTAATTTGCTACCATCTCTAATACAAAGAAAGCCAGCTGGACATGAATTCACAATAATTACCCTACTGTCTGCTGACTGCTTATTAGTTTATCAGCATATACTATCTGAGCTTACTGAGTCAATACATATGAAAATGTCTAGGACATTTTCTTTTTCTTGATCAAAGAGAAAGTGATTTTGCCATAATCACAGAAACCTTTCCAACTTTATAACATTAGTGGTCCACCATTATAAAAATCAAGCCATATATTTCCTTAAAACTTTCACATAGTTTTTTTCCAGTGCTGTTTGTGTAAACCAAGCAAAAATAAATATTAAGTATTTGTTATCTATAGTTGTATAATAACCCAAATCTATATACAAGAATTATTTTCATGGATCAGGCCTTGTACTTATTTCCTAACATTATCTTTGTATTTAACTTCTAATATTCATAAATTGTACCATTTATAAGTATTAACCATTGTCTACTTAGATATCTTTCAAAACTGTATCTTTCCAGACTTTGGTTATTCTGGTAGAAACTGCATTTATAAAATTTGCTACTTACCAATACATATATTTACTTAATCTAAAATTAATCTCTTAAATTGGCCAGGCACGATGGCTCGTGCCTGTAAGCTTCAGCCTATGAAGTGGCCAGGGCTAGGGATCATGGTTCGAGTCCCACCTGGGGCCCACAGCGAGACCTAGTTACAAAAAAATAGCTGGGTGTGGTGGCGTGTGCCTGTAATCCTAGCTACCTGGGAAGCTAAGGCTGGGAATTGCTTGAGTGTGTGGTACCCCAGGCAACGAAAGTCTACATACAGTTCCACAGACTAAAATAGCAAGACCTAGTCTCAAAAAACAAAATAAAATAAAATTAATAAAATGAATCTTTTAAATCCATCTCATAAGTGCTTAAATTTTTCCCTCTAGTTTTATTGTATTAGTCTTATAATTTAAACTAGATATTTTTATAATATGCTAAAACAGTAACCAGGTTAGGCTGATAAAATTAACTGTAACAAAGATAGTAAGTTATTATAAATAATAGCATACATATATGCCATGAAAATTATTTAAGTATGATAAAATAAAAAGTTAGCAAATGTATGGATTAGTTAATTGTCATGGTAAGAAAAGGACATAATAGTACATTAAACATTTTAGTTATCTGAGGATCAAGGAGCTCATGTGGACAAGTCACCTTAAAAGTAAAAACAAGATTTTTTGTGTCAGACAAATTCACAAACCATCATACAGTAGTTGATTTTTTAGCTATGATAATTCAAAAATTATTTAAAGACTAGTGAAACCAAAACTTCAGTATCTCTGTACTTTGACAGATATTTCAAAAGAACAGAGAATGTACTTTAGAGACATAGAAAATCTGCAGCTTCCCTTTTCAACTCACTCTCCCACTCATAGTTATTTTCATTATTTTATTTATCATTCAGCATCAGCAATGACTGTAATTCCCATTGTCTTGCTTACAGATCCACCCTACTTAGCAAGAACACCCAAGCAAGAACAACACCAACAAAAATGTGTTCTTGTTCCTCTGGAGCATTCATCCTTGGATATAAATAGAGGGAACCTCAGAAATCCAAATCACATAAAGATCAGCATAGATAGGTAATTTAAAAAAAAGATTATTTTCCTAGTATCAAAAAATAGGTGGGGGTAATATAAAAGTTGCACATAAAAGAAACATCCTGTACTTGAAAACATGTGATAGTTTTTGAAGTCTGCCAACTTTCTATGATATTTTTGGACAGTTACATTTCTTTCTAAAAGCATTCTTAAAGAAATCTTTATGGGAAATTGTTTCTTTTGTTCATATTTAAATATGATTTTTTTTCACTTCATAAACCACAATCATTCATTATTTTACAATACCTAGATAAATGACAAATTTTTTTCAACTCATTGCTCAAGGTAAAGAAAGTAAAGCAATATTTAGGTTTGACTCTAGGTTGATACTACTTACTGGAATTAACTTTCTTAATTTGCTAACTTATGAAATAAGTCTGGGTGAAGATTTCTTGGATTTAACATGTCACACAAACAGTGTTTTGACAGGAACGGAAACATCTAAATTATATCATTGCTAGTCAATTCTAGTACAAATGCTTTGTCAACAGTGATAATATTTATGCATCTAATTTAAGTTACAGAATCCAGAATTTTGAGCTGGAGGGATCATAGAGATAATAATACCCACCTCCTAAATTCTTAGATGAAGAAACTAATTTTCAGAGAAGTGGATACATATTACTCAAGTCATATAGTTAATTTGAGTCAGACACGAGTCAGACAATTTGAGTCTCCTTACTCTAAAGTCATTGTCCCTGTACCATTCTGTCCCTATTCTAAAGGAATGTTTAGAATTTAAAATAAATATAGACCTTGACAGATACCAATAGATACTTTTATCCACTAATTTTCTTGTCTTTTCTTCAATGTAGCACTATTTCATACTTTGTATCTGGATTTGCCTCTATCTGAAAATGTCAACTCTTCCTTCTCCACCTGTAAAAGCCCCCATAATTCTCATAAAACACAACTCAAACATCATGGTTGGTGTGAAATCTTTCTTAAACCCATAACACCATTCTTTGTTCTCCTTGCTATGGTCTATTATACTATTCTATCACATGTTAAATCACTTATTTGTGAATTTATTCCCCCCTTCTAATGCCTTTGCTTAGATAGAAGGACTATAACCAAATTATTTTTTTAGGCTCTAAATAATGGAATTATATTTGAACTAACAGCAGCAAAGAAGGTTTTGTTTTGTTGAAAGAATATAGGGATAACTTCTACAATAGAGAATAGTTCATTTTCATAAAAGGGCTGATTTTACGACTGGAACACTATAAGAAATCAGAAGGACCTCTTTTTCTCATTATCTCTCATCTCTGTTCATCTGCTTCATTCTTTGCTGTTGCCACATTATCAGCTGCATCTATTTCCTAGTCTACTGAGGTGGAAATGGATACTGCTGATAACTCTCCAGTTGACATCACTTCTACTTAAGAATAAATCAGAGAGATTTGAAATCTACTAGTCTCAGATACAATTCACAGGAAAATCTGACCCTGCCTGGATAAGTGCCCACTACTGTACTGTCAGCTGTGATGAAGAGTCAGAGACACCACGCTTGCTCTGAATTAAGGCTGGAGGTGACAAAGAAGAAAGTCTCCAAAGGAGGAACAGAGCAGAGCAGACAAAACTGGGTTTTTACTACAGTATCTTATTCATCTTTGTCCTCCTATCTCCTCTTAATAAACACATACCGTAAAATATTACAAAAGATTCAGGTCTTGTGACCAAGGTAGACCAATATTTCCAATACATTAATTAATTTAAAATATTTTAAAATATTAATTTCAAATTAATTTAAATTATTTAATATATTAATTTAAATTTTTAATTGAAAATATTTTCCGCATGCAAAGAAAACTAAACATAAACAGAAGGGACTACATCAAACTAAAAATCTTCTGTACAGTGAAGGAGACAATAACATAAACAGATTCCCCAGCAAATGGGAAAAAAATTGTACTCCACTCAACTAATAAAAGTCTGATATCAAAATCCACAAAGAACTCACACAACTTAACAAAACTAAGGCAAAAAGCCTTGTCAAAAAATGGGTAAAAGAACTTAAAAACACTACTCTAAAGAGGAAATACAAAAGGCCAACAGGCATATTAAAATGTTCAACTTATAATCAAGGAAATTCAAATCAAAACTATAATGAGATACCACCTCACACCAGTAAGAATGACCCATATCAAAAAACAACAACAACAAAAAAAAATGGCAACACCAAGTGCAGGCATGGATGAGGAGAAAAATGAACACTTTTAAACTACTAGTGGGAATGCAAACTGGTCCAACCTCTAGGGGAAGCTGCATGAGGACCCTCAAACCACTGAAAATGGAACTCTTATTTGATTCAGCAATACCACTTCTGGGAATCTACCGAAGGACACAAAAGTACTAATAAAAAAAAGAAAATTTGCTCTCCTATGTTTATTGCAGCACTATTTACAGTAGCCAGTAGCCAGGATATAGAATCAACCCAAAGGCCACAAAACAGATGATTTGATCAACAAGTTGTGGTATATTTACACAATGAGCTATTATTCAGCGATCAAAAATGACAAACTGATGCCATTTGCAGCAACATGTATGTAGCTAGAAGACATGCTAGCTGAAATAGGCCAGAAAGAAAAAGATAAATACCAGTTGATCTCACTTATATGTGGGATATAGGAAAAATAAATCAAAGGACAAGAAAAAGTTAAAATCAGCAAACTGATACAAAACTGAAGTATACACCAAGGGAGAAGGAAGGGGAGGATAAAATCAGGGGAGAGATGAGCATAAGTGATCTGGATGATAGTTCATGGGTAGAGCTTTGAGTATACAACAGTGTAAAATATGTATTTTTTTCAATAAAAAGGGGAAAAACATTTATTAAGTATTTCTTTTGTACCAGGTAATTTCCCAGGTTTTTTTTTACCAAGATTATCTCAATTAATCCTCATAAAAACTTATGGGTGATAGCTATTATGCAAGAAGGAATCTGAGAAATAGAGAAATTAAATAACTTCAATGAAACATTCAGGGTTCAAAGCCAGGTCTGCCTTGACCCAGCACTGTGCAAATAATGTGAGATAGCTCTGTGATTTTTATATTTTCAAATAAAAATATAAAAAAGAAGCAAGTGAAATTTTACTCTCACTGATACATTTTATTTAACCTAATATATGTAAAATATAATCATTTCAACCCCATTCATTAAAAAAGTGATTATACCACATTCCTTTCTTTGATTACAACACATCCTATTTTAAACTAGTCACATTTCAAGTGCTCAGTAACCACATCTGGCTAGTAGTTACCACATTGGACAGTATAGTTCTAAATGACAGTGTACTTCTCAGCTAAGTAGTTTACATAAATTTTGATTTAACATAAGGACGCATTGTCAATCAGATTCTATTACATGCAGCCTTTCCCTGTATATCGTATCCAATATTGCACTTTCTGATACTAAACATGGAATCTCTTGCCATGACCTCCAGTTGAGCTACCTACAATGCTATTCTAGGTACAAAGCAAGGCTACCTGAAAAAAAAAAATGAGACCTGAGAATCAGCAGTTCTCCACTCTTATAGCAGGGAGACTTTTCTCAAAGAAAGCTGCCATAAAATCTAAGCTTCATTTTATGCTTTATCATAAGTAAATAGTTCAGTCTCAGTTGCACATGAAACTCAAACACTCAAGTAGTTCAATATAATCTTTTGGTTCTGCTCTCAAAGTGTCCCTTTCACTAGATAACAAGCAGTAGATGTGTTTTGACTCAGATGATTTTCCAAGTTTGAGTGTAGACCATTAACAAGAATGTTGTAACCCATTTAGATACAGAGTGGAGGGACCCAGCATTAAGCATATGTTGTTGAGCATCCATCTCTGCCTTATTTCTCAGGTTGTGGGCAGCAATTAACATCACCAGCTGACAGTGCTTGTCCTCTTTTCAACACCATTCTCAACAACACTGGGAAGCAACTATACATAATGAGAAGAAACAGGGATATTGTTGGGAAGCCAACTAATATATGAGAACACATAAGGTGAAAAGTGAGGAAAGATAATTGTGAGGGCCACATCGAAAAGTGATGAAAAATAACCAGTTTCTAAACTCCATGAGCACATAGTTCTGCATTGTTTTATTACTCTTAATTTCTAAAACATATAATTTATTTGTATATATTTGGGTCCTTAATTTTAGTGCTGAACAAATATAGACTTTGGGAGTTATTTTAGAATTTAAACATTTAAGAATTAAGCACAGTATTTACTGTTAATCTATATTTTAAAATATGATTTTCATAAGCTTCCTGCTTCTACATATAACATTGAGCGTTCAGAACAACTCACATTTTAATATGTTAGTAGGTAATGAGATGCATTATAATAAATACTTGCACATAATCATGACCATTTCTAATATCCATAATCTGTTTTCTTCTGTGTAGTGTGGCACTGATATGCAAATTCAACAGATTAATCATAAAGACATTTGTTTTTCCATTTTGTTAATTTTCTGTCACATTCTTTTGTCACTGACCACATTGTAGAACAAACAAAAAGAATTTAAGACAATAGATACAGTACCTTCCTTGAAGAAATATATAACTTAAATTATTTTTCAGAAAGACAAGATGAATTACTCATGACTCTGGTAATCACCAGAGTAAATAGCAGATGCACAGAGAAGAATTCTGCTTGTTGACTGAACAAAATGAAACAGCAAATTTGAGATGCCTACCTGCGAGTGTTCCAAGCCCAGCAAGTATGACTCAATTTAAAAAAAAAAAAAAAGTGTTAATAAATGGCGATGAGATTTAAAGGAAAACAAATGTGGTGACATGAAAAGAAGATTGACTAGAATTAGGTTACAAAGCAAGCTATTGAAATTTCAGTGAGAAACAGAAAGGAATGAAAATCTCAAAATACCTTCATCTTAAAGAAATATTTATTATAATTAAAATGAATGTGAGAAATGGGATTCTTCAAAGGAAGGCAATGAATAATACTAACTAATTGAAATGACTTGAGAATTATTTTAGTTGTAATGATTTGAGTTGAAAATTTATTGGAATCTTTAAAACAAAGGATGAAAACACAGAAGTTGAAGGATCTAGTGAAGGAAGTCAAAGAGGGGTGGGCAAAAATAGAACAATGGCTTGGTTTTTTTGTTTTTGTTGTTGGTTTTTTTGATACTAGGTCTCTATTTTTGCTTGTGGAATCGCAGGCTCACGTTGCCCAGGGTACCATAGACTCAAGTGATCCCCAGACTCAGTTTCCCAAGTAGCTGGGATTACAGGTGTGCACCACCAAGCCCAGCTATACATTTTTTTGGAACTAGGTCTCACTACATGCTCCCGGAGGGACTCGAACCGTGATCCCTGGTATCCTAGGCTGTCCCTTACAGGCATGCGCCACCATGCCTGGCCTACAACAATGTTTTAGAGAAAAAATGCCTGTGAAAATTTACCACATGATATTGGTGATTTAATGAAAACAAAAAAATGATGTCACTATTTCTTAGTCTTTATTGAAATTGTGTAAGACTGGTCTGTTTTAAATATAAACATATCCTAACATTTGCTGTGGTCAGCTTTGTTTTGTTTTGTTGTTTGTTTGTTTGTTTGTTTGCTTGCTTGCTTGAGAAAAAGAAAAGGAGGGAGTGGGGGAGAACTATTCTGGTCCCATCTCTAATGTTGTACTAAAAGGTTCTTTTAATACCTTTGAATTTTTAAAAAGAAAGAATTATATTACACCAAAATGACATTCCCATTCCTGTTGTTTAATGCAAATTTCATGCCATATTATCATCTTTTCCTTTTCTTTTGTCTTCACAGAACTCTCTTCCCCTTCATGTCCTAATTCAGTATAAGTTGCAGTTTTCAAAAGAATGAGCAAAGATAAACTCTCTAATTTGACGTGCTTACTTGACATTTTGTACCAAAAACACATTTTTTTTTATTTTTAAGGGTAAAAAGCTAGCTTAAAAGTTCCCTCTTTTTAATTATAAGGATTTATAATGCCGAGTATATCTGTACCTTACTTTCTAAGCTACTTTTATCTTTGTACTTAACCTACATTTAATGATTCTCCCCCATTTTGATGTCTATGTATTGCTCACCACTCCAGTTACAAACTTCCCCCAAATCTAATGGTTTGAAATAAAAGTAATCATTTAGTTAGCTTGTTGATGGCAATTTAAGCATAATGCAATGAGGAAGACTTGTCTTTCTCCAAACAAATCACTGAGGTAGCTCAGCTGCTGGGTCTGTTTTCAAAGTTTTCATTGACTTGCCTGAATGTTAGTTACATGATGAAAGACTTGGGCAGAATAGGAGATAAAGATGTGGCCCTTCCTGGAAAGTTCATCTGCCTTAGATTCAAAATCTGGCTAATTCTAAGTGATGAAAACAAATTTTTGGTTCAATTTTCTCCATTCTCCCTTCCCAAATTGCATTGGTCAGGAACCCAAAATTCCCCTCTTTAGAACCAGGAGATGGGTAGGAAACAGAGTTGATCACTGCTCTAGAGTCCAGCTATGTGCTGATCAGTTCAAGCTATCAGTCAGTACATTTGTTAAAAATCAGAGAACTTCCCGCCTAATATCCATGACTTAGTTAAATTATAGGCCCTATTATTTCCCTCTACTTCACTAAGTCTGGAGAAGAATAAGAAACATGTAACTTGGAAAAGCAAATTCAGGTAGATGATACATATTACAAGGGAACAGATGCTTTGACTGAAAATTATTTGTGAGAATCACCTGGAAGGATTATGTATTCCAAAGGCTGGATGAAAAAAAAAATACTTAATTTTGGTAGATTTTGGTTCCGATCTAAGGAGTCATGTGCCTTGTGAAAGAAACATGGATTCTCAAACAGATAGATTTAGGTTATAATTCAGCTTTGTACTGAATTGTGTGATCATGAGCAAATCACTTAATCCCTCTGAGCCCCACTTCACTTGTCTACTAAGCAGAAATAATAGTGCTGACATCAGAGGGTTGTGGTAAAGACTAAAAAGAGAATATAAGTGAGTCCATAAGTTAAGTGGCCCTAAGTAAACAATTTCTCACCCTCTTTTCTCTGCTGTTGCCTCCAAGCATCTAAGTTTCCTGAGTGTTCGTTATCCTATATTATAGGAAAGGAATTCAGCTGATTTTGATTCCTGTAACTCAAGCCAGCAAGTTAATGGCAATGCCAAGAATGATGTCCATAGCTTACATTCTGAAATATATAAAATACTCTTCAGAAGCTCTTCAGAATATATAAATATGTAGATTTGGTAAAACCCTATCATCATGCTTTCAAAAAAAAAAAAACTCCCACAATTCAGGCAAATATTAATGGATGATATTGTGTATATATATATATATATATATATATATATATATATATATATATTTGAGGATTCTAAATAGAAGAACACACAGAAATGCTTAATCAGAAAGTATGATTGCATGCAGATTTTCACTATGTAAAATAATGTTGTATGTACTTGCTATCTATATAATTTAGTTTGGGGAAAATGCTCTCTTGAGGGGAGAGCCTTAGAAAATTCTGTGTTTGCCTAAAATCCTACGGAGAACTTAATTAGATTTGATAAGACAATACCCATCGGATCTTTCAAGTCTACTACATATGCTCTGCTTAGATGACTTAACCTTTTTCTGTTTCCTTGACCCATCCTTGTTTATGATGAAGATAGAGGAACGTTGGCAACCTTCACATGTATCATGCCTTGAACCTAATGGGAGGAAAGTTTCAAGTTTGAATGTTTACCAAAACAGCCTAGAATCACTTGCTGGAATGAATTCAAAAAAATTAAACAAATAACAGAAAAAATAGCAATTAACAGAAACCGATTTTTGCTTTAGATGATGACTCACTGAATCCAGACTCTTGTTTTACCAGAATATTGGCTCAGACTACTTATGTAGTCTTTAGTTCTCTAGAAAAGAATGCTTCAGGATAACCTAAGTATCCACTATCTACTAGTTTTTGTTCTATAATCATGATATCCTATTAAGCCCAGATCAACATAGACCAGTTTTCTGTGGTATCGAAAAAAAAAAAAAAGATTGTGACTGGGGTTTTTCTAGTTTTCTATTCTTTTAGTAATTTTTTATTTCAATTAATTTATATTTGGCAACCAGCCCAGGGGAACTTAGTTGCCTGTTCAGATCAGTGTTCTATTAACAGAAAGAAACAAGTCAAGCTAATCTGTAAAAGAGACCCAGTTTCCTCATCTATAAAAATGTGTTTGTATTTCACAAGATCATTGTAGCGATCAGATGATAACACATTTTTGAAATCATTTCATAAACTACAAAGGCAAACGTGATAAGAAAGGTATCATTCATTATTTTGAGAAACTGATAAAGTAACATAGAGTCCTGGGAGAGTCATGCTAAACATAGCCCTTGAAGGAAAGCATTTTGTCCATCTGAAATCATGTGAGAGGGAAGAAGGCTGGAATCAGAAACTTGGGACCCTGCTCAGTTCAAATGAGGGTATCTCAACTCAAAGGTTAGGGACCACTACAGAAGTGCCAAGGTCCTAACAAGTGGGTGCAAGTAGAGAGATGTCGGGGGAATGGTAATCACATGTAATCACATGTTTACCATATGTAGATCTTTGTTATCTAGTATGCCTGTTTCCTCAAGAAAAAAAAATTTCAATATGAATATTGTACAAAAAATTAACATTCAACCTCAAGAGAATGGTATAGTTTGGTATAATTTGCTTCAAAACTCTTGTCCCCACTAATGTCCAACTCCAGTGTTTTGAGCATCCTCCAGATGATCCAACTTTCTGACAGATGCCTAGCAACCCACCTCCAGGATTCTCTGGAAAATAATGCTGCCCAAGGACCTCATTGCACCCACCTCCAGAGAATATCTTAGTGTTTCTTAACATGTGTAGTTTTTCTTCAAACCAATCAGTGTTCCTTCTTTATGTCTCCTTTCCTTGAACATCTAATCTCTGAAAGGCTACATTGTATTAGCTATGAAAATATTAGTTAATAGTGATTGACTTGTTCATTCTCCTAAATGACAAATTTGGTAAAGAGTTTTAAATCCGTAAGCCAAAAATTGAGCATCTCTCGGTATAACTAGTGGAAATGAAACTGTAGCCGTGTTTCCAGATATCCTTCAAAGCATCCTACCAAGCACTGCCACTGCTTGCTGACAAGGTATTAAGCAAAACGAGAAAAATAGGTGGGCCAGTACTAGTAGGGGTTTCTCCATAGTGTTGCTAATGAGAGCAGGGTGGTAGTCATTCATTTGAATACTAGCATATATGCAAAATACTTTGGAAGAAAATGATTTATAGTTCTCCAGTTTTTATGATTTTTCTGAACAATACAGCTAGTGGTCTGAGAGCATACATAAAATTACCATAATATTAGTTTATTTAATAAATATTTATTGAGCATTTTCTATATGCTGGGCACTGTGCCAGGCCCAGAATATACAATGAACAAGAAGACACAAATCTGAGCATCTAAATAAATAGTTTGAGACTGAGTGGTTGTTATGAAGGAAGTTACCAGGTAGTAATGATAGGGTGTGCCCACCCCCCTATTGTCTCCTGTTTAAGATTGCAGATTTCAAGGACAGGTAATGCTAAAATGGGAGAATGACCTTAGCTGGAATTTCCCTTCAGGGGGACGCAGGGGGAGAAAGAAGTGAAATGATCAAGGTGAAACAGGTTTCCTGGAAGGTGGGAAATCAGGGTATATAAAGGGTATGCAAACAAAGAGAAGGATTCGATTCGACTCAGGATTCAATTCAGGATTGGATTCAGATTCGAATATGGAGACTGGATAGAGAGAGAAGTTCAATGGAGGAGAGATGGGAATCGGCCATCTTGTAAAGATGTGAGCCATGTGAGCTTGGCCATGTGGCCACCAGGGACCTGCAACCCTTGGCTGACCCAGGCTGGCAGCATGTGTGTTGAATGCAGTTAAGGAGTTTGCAGATTTGAACTCCGTGTTGGAGTTTGTTTTGCTGAGTTTGATTTGTGTCTGAAAGAGGCCGTGCAAAAGTTAGGCCTGAGAAGAAAGTGAACTTTGCTGGTTCGGCACCATGGAGTTCCTGCTAGCTGAAGGTGACAAGGAGAAGACAGCGTGGAAGACAAGGAGGAGCAGTCAAAGGAACATGTCTTCAAGCGTCTGGAGATGGACTCTGTCTGGACATTGGTGAGATGATCAGGACTGAAAGACTGAGGATATTTGGGGCAATCTGGGAAAGGACTTTGGACAATACTGAGAAAGGTTTTGGACAATGTTAAAGTATTCTGAGTCTTACATGTTTCTTTTGTAGTTATTAGGATAATTAAAATCACTTTGCTAGGAATAAATTAGTCTGCACTGATTGTCTTGCATTGGTTTGGTATTTTGGTTGAGAAGGCCTGGGGATGGTGGTAAGAACCCATGAGTGTAAAGTTTAAACTGTGTTTTAAAGTTTTTCTTTTTAGGTCTGAAAGAGGGAAAGAAAGCAGAGAGAAGCTGGTAGCTGATGTTTGCATATCAATGGTAAAGGTGATCAGTGAAAATGCTAATGAAGAGTGTGTAGCCTGCTTTGTAGAGAGAAGCAGGCAGATAGGTGTAAACAGTTAAAGTTAAAGTCAGAGTCTTCATTACCCACTTTCAGTGGGAGTGAATAATAACAGAATTTAAATTTAGACTGAAAGTTAGGAAGACAATCTTGGAATCTGGTGAAAGGAGGGAAGTAAGAATTTTCCAGTTAATCAGATGTGGAAAAAAAAAGTTTTATTTTTCTGGAAGAGACAAGAAGGGCATTGAAGTAGTAACCCAGAAAGTAAAAGGAAATCTTAAGTGTGAGGTACTAAGGGGTAAGTAGTGGGCACAATACGGAAATTTCTGTTGGTCTCACAGCAAATTTTGGATTCTGTTTTCAGTACAGAAAAAGCCGTAGGTGGTGAATGAGTGATTTAATTTGTAGAATGGTATGATATCTAAATTTTAAAAAACCATTGTAGGTTTTAGAGAGGAATTTTCACAAGTCCAGGGGGAGGAACCAGCTCAAGAGATCAGGATGATGGTTCACAGGTGACATGGTGGTGATGGAACTTCAGGGTAGACAATGATGTATCAAATGCATATATGTAATCAATAAAAAAAAGTGGAAAAATAAACAGGGGCAGGATAATTCATATAGGCAGGCAAGAGAGGGAACTTAAACTAGAATGGCAGTAAGAAGTAAAGAAAAGATGATAGATTCAAGATCTATTTTATAAGGAGATTCTCAAACATGTAATGATCAAATGATTGGGGTGGAGGACTCTGTGAGTCAGGGTGTCAGGAATAGTGCTCATATATCTGGCATGAGCACACAGAAATACCATTGATGAAGATGAGTAGATTTTCATAAATTGATAAGCTTTTCCACAAGCATACAATGAGGACAGTGTGGCTTTAGGCTTTACCTTCTAATATTTAATGAAAATGGCAATGCAATCATCATCATTATTTGAATGTATGTGTCTGTGTATGACAGTGACTGTGTTTGTACTTTGTGGGAAGGAGGACGGGGGTTTGAAAAGGAAAATTGCAAACAAGTCGGTACCTAAAATAATGAAAAAATGATCACTGACTAGTGTAGATGCTGCTGGGGAGTCTTTCTGATGCAAATATATACCTAAGTTAGCTCTGCTTTCACCTCAGGAACAAAAAAATGAAAGAAAAGAAATGCAAGGTTTAGAAAAGAAACACTGCCACCACAAGCTACAGATTCCATTGTTTCTAGAGAAAAATTCATTTACATCAAATATCTGAAGCTGTCAGTGCACACAAAGACTTTGAAAGCATTTGTTTGGAGCTAATACTGTACTTTCTATTTATATTCTAATACCTCGTCCACCCCCTTATGATTCTTTGTGAACTTGCTCAAGTTTTGGCTCTACTATACTTTTATTTTTTCCCCTGAGACACACTTATAATCTTTACAGACTTGTTCCAAGAGCAAAGAAATGGATCATTAAAAAAAGAATGAAATGTCATTTAATAGTGTGCCTGCTACTTTCTTTGTGGAAAATAGATTTCCATAACCATGCAAACTGGAGAGGCTGCAAACTTTGTAAGTTAAGGACTAGACTAGACCTGGTCAGGTCAGAAAACACAGGTTCTACCTGCTCCATTCCAAGGCAGTGAATTCTGAAACTGCATGAAGCCTGATATTCCTAATTGATTTTAGTGAGAACAATCCTTTTGTGATCAGTATTAGAAATGCTTAGTATCCTCTGAAAATGAAATATATGTAATATTGGCATAAATAAATTAATAGCAATAACAACAACACTTTAGTAAAGATAGAACTGATAAGAATCACCTCTGAAATAATGAGACTGACTGACAAGGTTATTTGCCACTAAAAATTCTGATGATAATCTGGAAGAAAATGTATAAGATATTCAGGGAATTTCCAATCTTTTTGAAAAAGAAATTGTATCTAAGATAAATTAAGAGGATCAAGACAGTAAGGAAGGGAAAGTTATAAGAAACCAAAGAGATGTCTGATCATTATTGGAAAAGAAAAAAAGAGAAGAGAAGAAAAAGAAGGAAAGATGAACCAATCTAAAGAGAATGATTCTCTGAACTGGGTTGGGGTGGAAAAATGGTAGAAAGGAAGGGAGTGGCACCTCCCTGATTATGCCATTGTATATAGCTCTAACTTTTACAACCATATCATTTGACATTCCAAAAACAGTTAATTAAAATAAATTAGGGTGTATGGAGAACCCAAAGTGGGATATAACTATAGGAAATAAAGTTAACCCTATAACTGTGTTTCAAATGAATGATATAACTACACCCAAAAGGTAGAGAAGAAAATATCTCACTTACGTACCTGAGGAAAACAGCATCTCTTCTGGATATTCTAAGTGAAAGACTAAAAGGTTTATACATAAACCACTATACTATGCTATTTCTTTATGCAGAAAGAAGTAATAAATAAGGAAAAAGGAGGATTAAAACATGCTCTGTGCAACTAAATTTCAATCAGTATGAACTTAGGTTTTATTGTATGTAAATAGATAGGCAGAGTTAAAAATATGATGTGTATATATACAAAAGTTAGCATATATTTATATTTCCTACCTGTTTCCTGACAGGATCTTCAATAATACCTCACCATATTATTTTTATTATTGCAGCTTTGTAGTATAGTTTGAAGTCTGGTAGTGTGATACCTCCACTAATATTTTTTGATGAAATGCTTTGGCTATTTGAGGTCTTTATGGTTCTATATAAATTTCCAAAATGACTTTAATTTCTTTGAAGAATGTAATTGTTTCGGGTAAGAGGGCCATTTTAATATTATTAATTCCTCCAACCTAAAAGAAGGGAATGTCTTTCCATTTTCTTGCATGTTCTATTTTTAATAATGTGTTACAAATTTTGTTGTACAGCTCTTTTAACTACTTCTTTGTTTATTCTTGGGAGTTTAATACTTTCTGACACAATTGTAACTGGTAATGTTTTCCTGAAACTTTTCTTTTCTAGTTTGTTGTTTACATATAGAAAGCGAACTATGCTTATTTGTATTCTATGTTTACATGTTTATTTGTATTCTCACTTTATTTTTGCTGATTTATTGTTTCTAACAGTCTCAGTGGAGCCCTTACGGTGTTCCCTGTATATTATCATGTCATCTTCAAATAGTAATTTTACTTCTTTCTAAATATATTTAGGTCACCGATAGGCACATTAAAAACATATCCTTCATTACATACCATCAGGGAAATTCAATCAAAACCACAATGAGAATGCCACCTCAAAGCAGTAAGAATGGGTCATACCAAAGTGACTAGAAATAGCAAGTGTTAGAGAGAAGACAGGAAAAAAGGGACCTTCATATACTATTGGTGGGATATAGATTGGTCCAGCACCAAGTGAATATAGTACAGAGGTATCGCAAAACATTAAAAATAGATCTAGCATATATCTAGCATTTCCACTCCTAAGTATCTACCTGAAGAATATAAACAACCTAAGCACTCAGTAACAAATAAGAGGTTAAAAAATGTGATGAACATACACAAATGAATAGAAGTCATCAAAACAACAATCAAAAGATGAACTTTAGCTATTTGTGACAACATGATTGGAAATAAAGAAGATTATGCTAAACAAATAGGTTAGGAGACAGATGATTTCACTCATATGTGGCATACTAAGATAAAGAACAACGGGACAGATAAAATCAGACCAAAGCATATCTTAGAAATTTGACTGTAGTATTGAGATTATCAGAGGGGAAGGGCACGGAGTAGAAAAGAAAGACAATAAGTGTTCTACTAGACAGCTAGAGTTTGGTGGGTACTTTAAGTGGTTATGTAATGTGGTAACATACATCTGAAAAGTTGTTTCCTTGTGAACCTAAATCATATAAACCAACATTGCTTCAATAAGAAATAATACAATAAATAAAATTATGTAATAATAAGACATTTTAAAGAAAATTATCAAAATTGATTAGTCTCTAAAGTCAGACAATTAAAATAAAGATGAGTCTGACAGAAGAAAAGAATTTTGTTTCTAATAGATTGATCTAAAAATAATTGTGCTGCTGCCAAGGAACACAAGATAAGAAAAAATTGGTACTTTTAACTAAATCTTTCCTTGGGTTTGATGTCCTAAATATCTATAACTTCCCAGTTGGTCTTTGTCCATTCACAAGTAGCCACTATAATGAACAGTAAGAATTAAGAAGATATGTCAAAGGCATAGAAAACTTTTTTTTTTTCGAGAAAAGTAGTTCCTTCAAGGGAAAACCTTCAAATTTCGTGTCCAGTTGTCATTGTAATAAGAAAATAAGAAGTCTTGCACAAAAAATATTTGAGGAAAGGAAAATATAATCTAATAAATCACTTGTTTCTTAGATATCAAGACACATATTGAAGATGGGATTAATCATTTATTGATGAATAACAGTCATTAAATTCATTTTAGACTGATGTTCTTGCAATATGATTCAATCAGCCCTTTGGTGAGAACAATGGTTCATTCAATGACCTTTTATTACATGATACATGCTGGGAAATCTCATAATAGAAGTAGTTTCTATATTTGGTATCTCATATATTCCCAAGACATTAAAGCAGGATAAACATAGGATGGGAAAAGATGAACAGAGAACACAGTCCCATATGACTTTTCTTAGTACTCTAATCCCAGTATAAGAAATAAAAAGTTACAGGAAGTAATTATAATATAGTTTCCACAGCAGGTAAGAGTGGTGGGAAACAAATTGTGGCAACTACAGTGACTTTAAGTAATAATGAAGTAAAGCATTTCTTGAGTGCTCTAAGAAGCCTTCTACTTTCCAAAATTATCTTGCCATGCTATTTAACAGTTGAATGGCTATATCTAGAACAAGATTCTCATTTAAAAATTATCATGAAATCTGAGAGGTGTAAGCCATATCTTTAGATCACATCAATGAATAAATGATGAGTAACAGAGATCCTGCTTCCAAAGTTGATCATGAAAGGACTGAGACCTTCAATAAATAAATATTTTGTCTCTTGTATTATGTTTTCTCTAAAAACTTGACTGCTTCTTGCTTTATTGAGAGAATAACACTGGGAAAAATATAGCAGTAAGTCTGTGTTAACTGAGCTTTTACTCAGTACCAGGAATTATTATAAGTGATTTTAAACATTAACTCATTTAATTCCCCAAGTGACTCAAGAAATAGATATTTTTATTAACCCCATTTTGCAGATATGTGAACTGAGGACAGAGAAAATAACAAAACTGAGGCAGAAGGGTACTTTTTACCTTAAAGTTAAAAAAATTTTAATTATTGAAAGTGAGACTACTATCAGTAGATAAAATATTGTAGTTTTTATTACATTGGAAAGCATATCCAAATGCATGTTTCTTTTGTACAAGATGTGAAAAGCACTGCTAACTCAAGATTATTGAGGAAATAATGTAAATTATGATTGGTGAAGTTTCCTTCAATCATGGACCTTACTTCCAAAATAACATAACAAATAGATATGGAAGCAAAGATTATTGGGGGAAAGGACCAAAAAGTACATAAGAGGTCAGAGCTACTCATTGCAAACACAGAAATTTCTGGATCTCATATTCCTATGTGTAATGAGCTCTAACTTCTTTTGCACTAATTTTTCACAGATTCATTTCTCTAATTTCTGTTCATATTTATATTCATTTTATATGAAAAAAAGACAGAAGTAAAATAAATGTTACTATTTGAAGTTTTACAGTAGCAGAGGAGCAGATATCAATACTAACACTAGGTACAGAAATGAAGATGAGTAACAGCAATGAACAGTTCACAATAGCCAGAAAACTGCAAACATATGGAGCTAAAGAAAACTGCCTACTCTGCGAATATTGACCCTATGGGTTTTCATGATGCAAAGAGTATTAATTCATGTGTGTCTACATGTTATGGACAGGGATATTTTAAAGAAAGTGCTGCCATATTTTTATGTTTCATAAATTCATTCCACCTTTATCTTGAAGAGCAGATTAAAGGAGCTAAAGAATGGAACTGGATAAGGAATTAATCATAAGAAGAAAGTTATTTTTTATATATTTGGGTAGCAGAGGGTTCTATAATCTGAACATGGCAAATTTTGGAAAAATGCTGATAACCAGGCAGAGAAAGATCAAGCCTGTGAAGGAGAGTGGGATGTAATAGGAGGCAAAAATGGCAGAAGGAAAATCAAGAGATATTAACTCTTGGCTGAGTAAGTAAATGGTTTAGATTTTGACTTACACATAGGAAAAATTGATGATTCATTGGGCACCCATGATATAAAGGATTGGTGTTGTGATCCCTACAATTCATAGAAAACTATGAAAGTCTTCCTCAGTGAAAAGACAGAGGAAGAAAAGCGCTTCATACCATTTGTATTGAAATGACAGTTATTATTGTCCCTTAGCCATGTATCTGGTGAGAAAATAGTCTCCTTTGAGAATTATAAGCCTTGAACTTAATCCCGTATGTATTTTCACTATCATTTAAACTATACATGAATGTATTTCCATTTACTTATGTCTTCTTCTATCTCCTTTAGCAGAGTTTTGAAGTGTTCTTTATATAGATCTTCACATACCTTGTTAGGTTTACCCCTAGGTTTTTTTTTTTTTTTTTTCGGTGCGATGGTAAATGGGATGTTTTTGGTTTTGTTTTTCTTTTTTAATTTCTTCTTCTGTTTGACTTTTTGTGTATAGGAAAACTTCTGTCTTCTGTGTGTTGATTTTGTAACCAGCTACTTTGCTGAACTAGTTTATTGTTTCAAGAAGTTTTTCTGTGGATTTTTTAGGTTTTCTACATAAAGCATCATATCGTCTGCATATAATGAGAGCTTCAGTTCTTCTTTCCCTATCTTTACTTCTTTTATGTCTTTCTCTTGTATTATTGCCCTTGCTAGAATTTTCAGTACAATGCTGAAAAGTAGTGGAGAGAGTGGGCATCCTTGCCTGGTTCCAGATCTTAGCTGAAATGATTTTAGTTTTTCCCCATTTAAGATAATGTTTGCTGTAGGTTTGTCATAGATGGCTTTTATTATGTTGAGATATGTTCCTTTTATCCCCAAATTTTCAAGAGCTTTTATCATAAATGGATGTTGAACTTTATCAAATTCTTTCTCTGCATCTATTGATATGACCATATGGTTTTTGGTTTTCTCTTTGTTATTGTGGTGGATTATATTAATTGATTTTCGAATGTTGAACCATCCTTGTGCCCCTGGGATAAGTCCCAGTTGATCATGGTGAATAATGCTTTTTATGCATCATTGGATTCGGTTTGTCAAGATTTTATTTAAAAATTCTTCATCTGTGTTCATTAGTGAAATTGGTCTATAGTTTTCTTTCTTTGGATTGGAAGAGTTAACATCATCAACATGGCCATCCTACCAAAACCAATCTACAAATTCAACACAATCCCTATAAAGATTCCAACAACATTCTTCAAAGATATAGAACAAAAATTACAGAAATTCATATGGAATAACAAAAGACCTCGATTATTGAAAAATCTCCTAACCAGGAAAAGAGGGAATGGAGGAATTACTATTCCAGACTTCAAACTATACTACAAAGCCATAGTAATTAAAACAGCTTGGTACTGGTATACAAACAGATGATCAGACCAATGGAACAGAACTGAATCCCCTGAACTAAAGCCACACATATATAGTCAACTAATCTTTGACAAAGGAGTGAAAAACTTACATTGGAACAAGAACAGCCTCTTCAATAAATGGTGCTGGGAAAACAGGAACAAGACATGCAAAAAAATGAACCAAGATACCTTACTCACACCATGTACAAAAACCAACTCAAAATGGATAAAAGACTTAGCCATAAGACCCGAAACCATTAAATACATAGAGGAAAATCTGGGTAAAACCCTTAATAACTTAATTCAGAAACCCATTTTTGGCCACATCCATAGATGGCAAAAAATGAAGGAAAACATAGGCAGCTGGGATTACATCAAACTAAAAAGCTTTTGTACAGCAAAAGAGATAAAAGAAAAAACAAAAAGAATCCCAACCAAGTGAGAAAAAAATTTTGCCCTCTATACAAGTGATAAAGGTCTGATAACAAAGATACACAAAGATCTCATACAACTTAACAAAAACAGAGCAAAGAACCCAGTTGAAAAATGGGGAGAGGATCTGAAAAGACACTTCTCCAAAGAAGAAGTCCAAATGGCTATCAGTCACATGAAAAAATGCTCAGTCATTAGCAGTAAGGGAAATGCAAATCAAACGACAATGAGATACCACCTTACACCAATAAGAATGGCCCACATCCAAAAAACAGACAACAACAATTGCTGGCATGGATGTGAAGAGAAAGGAACAATTTTACACTGCTGGTGGGAATATAAACTGGTCCAGCCATTATGGAAAACAGTGTGAAGGACCCTCAAACTAATGAAAATGGAGTTACCTTTTGACTCAGCAATAGCTCTTCTGGGAATCTACCCAAAAAAGACCTCAATGTGGGTACAAAGGGACACCTGTGCTCGGATGTTTATTGCAGCACTATTTATAATTGTAAGGTCCTGGAAACAACCCAAATGCCCCAAGACAGATGACTGGATGAAAAAGATGTGGTATATATACACAATTGAATATTACACATCAATAAAAAATGACAAATTTGATGAATTTTCATATTGAAATCATACTGGCAAAAACAAATCAGAAGAAAATAGACAAAAACCAAATGGTCTCACTAATATATGGACAACCAAATGAAAGTACACAAATGTGGGAGGGGACCAGCTGGAGTGGCCAAGGAGGGGAGGTGGTGGGGGACCCCCAGGGATCACAATGATGTGAAATATATATATATGCATATATAATTTTTAAAAAATAAAATAAAATAAACTATACATGAAGACTTAGACTTTCAAAATTAGAAATTAATATAAAAATGGTCATCAGTCATTGATGACATAGGAATAACTGCCCAAAACAAAAGGCAGCTCAGGATGAATGGACCTTCAATCCCAGAAATAAGATAACAGGACTGCTCTGTGAAGATGAGCTAAACATTATAATTTATAATGTGATCACACTCACAAACACACTAACAAATACACACAGAGAAATGGAGCAATATGCTATGAAGGAGGTTGAACTTTCATCAAAATAGTAGACTCCCAGAATTTATCATGATAGCATATCAGAGTGAGATTTTAAAATGGATGATGAAAATAGCATAAAGAGGAGATAATGTGAATGGGAAAGAGTTGTCAATAAACACCAGGAAATTAAAAAATTAAAAATAATGATTCTAAAAATAAATATGAAAAATAAAAACTCAACCTTGGAAACCAAAACAAAGTTCAGGTGTCAGACAGGTAAACAAAAGGATTTGACAAAGTTAGAAGCAGTAGACAACTAGATGCAAGATCTGAGGACACTGTCCCAAATGCCATGTAAGTGAATAAAAAGACAGAAATTAGGAAGAGGAATTAGAAAAATGGAAGCTAAGACTGTGAGAATCCAAAAGGGAAAATAAAATGTGCAGGAGGCAGTATTTGAGGAGAAAAAATGACTCATGCTTTTCCAAAACTGATAAAAGGTGTGAATCCTCAGATTCAGGCAGCAAAAGACTTAACTATAAATGGGAGGTTAGAAACTAGTCTTTTGATTAGTCTTTTGATTTGATTTGGTCAGAAAGAGGAAAACTTAGATGGAAAGACTATTCTTTTAGGTGAAAGACTTTTTCAAAGAAGTGTGAGGTGAATGTTTTATAATTAATGCAAAAAGCCACTAGAGGAAGAGTAAGTAATTTTAACTATTAAGTACTGCTGAGATAACCAAAGACCTGTGAGTACAGTATCTCTTGCTTGTGACAATAAGTCCAGAAATTGTAACAAAATCCAGATTTTCCTTTACCATAGACTTTGAAGTTTGATAAACCTAGATCCCATTCCATACTAGCACCCACCTATTGGCATCATGTCTTTCTGCAACTGACTTAACCTAAGTTTGTTTCTGAAAAATTGCATAAAAAATGCTATGTAAGTTTCTGAGAAACCTGTGCAAAGTACAAAAACAAATCCATACAAAAAATATACTCAATTAAAAATAGCAATTATTTTCTTCTATTTTTACTATTTATGCAATATTAAAATATTTGATGGATTCAGTCTCCAATGAATCCATGTTTATTAAATACCAGTTTAGAAAACAAAAACAATGAATATTATCAAAATATTTTGTTCCTCTAACTGCCTTTTCTCTCTGAAAGTTATCCAAAGCTTCTAACATTTCCCTACTCTCTGTATCTGTTTGCAAGCCATTTGTTTACCTAAATATACATAACTAGAAATACAGATATGTGTGTATATAACATGTATGTAATATATTCACAACTATTATTTTAACTTAGCACTTGCAATAATTTCATTCAGTTTTTTGAGTTTTTATTCATATTTATTTTTTTAAAATAACATTGTGTTATATATTATGTAAGTTTCATATATAATCTTTACAACATTCAGCTCATCACTATTAGTAGTTGACCATACAGATGACTTCTTTTACCTAATTACCCACCCTCTTCCTGAATCCTTTCTGATAACCACCAATTTGGTCTCATAGTTTAAAATTTTAATTTCATTTTACTTAGTTTACTCACTTATTTTATTTCTTTATGTACTACGTGTGAGTGAAGTCATAGTGTTTTTCTTTCTCCACTGAAAATAATACCTCTAAACCGATCCACATTGTTGCAAGTGGTAGAATTCCATCTTTATTTTATAGCTGAATAGTAATCCATGAGTATATACCATTTCTTCTTTATCCAATCACCTGTCCATGAGCATCTTGTTTCCAATTCTTGGCTATTGTTAATATTTACTACAATGAACATGGGGTATACACACACACACACACATATATATATTTGAATTAGTTGTTACTAACTTTTTTGCACTCTTTGGGTAATCCCAATAAAAGGCTAAAATCCAAGATATATAAAGAACTCATATAATTTTATTAACTAAAATATTAATGTGTAGGCAATTAGCTATGAAAGCCCCTGTCATTAACTGTGACATGAAATTTAACAACAAAAGAACAAACAAGCAAATTTTAAAAATGGCAGAAGATTTGAATATACTTCATCAAAGAAGACATAAAGATGACTGGTAAACAATTTAAACATGATAAGATTTCATTTTCCCTTATTATTAGAGAAATGTAAATTGAAATCACTGTGAGTGACCACCTTCAATCTGTGAAAGTTATCCAAAAGATAAGAAACAGCAAGTGTTGGAGGGGATGTGAAGAGAAGGGAACTGCATATGCTATTCATGGAACTATGAATTATGTAAAGCAATGTAGATTCCTCAAAAAATTGAAAATAGAAATTCCAAATGATCCTGTTGCTATGTAAAAATCTTAAGATAACTAAAACTCTATAAAGAAGATTGGTACACATTTGGGGTATGTGGTGGGATGTGATATAATAGTAGTTTTGATAGTTGATTACCCCAAGATACTATAAACATTTAGTTAATTTTAAATACCAAATTTAGAATGAAATCAACACTTTCATTATACAGATGAATAAACCCAGAGAAGCTAAACAACATGTTCAAGTTGCACAGCATTGAATTCCCAGTGCAACTGCTGGAATGTGTAACCACATTTATATCCTCCAATGTTTTATATGTGGGCAACTTTGATCAAAACTTAACCCACTAGAGTCCCAAATTTATAATGCAGAAAATAACAGTTAGAAAGTCCTTTTTTTAGCACCCTGTTTATAAGTACTACCTTTGTATGGGTAATTTCCTAACTTTTCCCAAGTTGACAGGAAAGAGGAAAAATCCATTTTATCAAAGTGCCTGGCAAAATGATTGACACTTAGTAATAACTGAATCTAAGTTTAAACCATGGATGGACACTGCAGAACAATGAAAGATCACAGGCAAAGCAGGAATCAGAAACTAAAATTCTGCACTTTATGCCATGAAGACTATGCACCTGAAGAATTAAAAGAATAAATCACTTATTTAACAATGATGAATGAAATTTGAATTCTATAGAACAATGCTGATACGAATCTAATATCTCCATCATTTTCAAACTTGACTTTTGTCATCTGTTGTCTAAATTTGCTTGCAACTTTAATTCTAAAGTGTGGGATACTTGAGAACGTTTACTCTTAAACAAGCAAGAATAAAAGTTGAATGCTATCCGGATGACAGTATTTTAGCTTGTCATCATTTATGTTTCTTTAATAACCTTTGACTTGCCTCTACATTTTTACCATCTTCTCTTGGTAGGAACAGGGGCTTACATAAAATTCCTTTGTTCCATTGTTTGCTATTTCAAGTTCCATTGTTTTGCTATTATCTTAAAAGAGGTACATGATCTCTAAAGACTTGTAATGATAATGTTTTGACATTGTAATTTAACATGGCAATGTGGTCTCAATAATCTTCCAGCAACATTGTTTTACCATTGTCTTGACATTGTAAAATGGTCTCTCTAGACTTACATTTTGCCATCGTCTTGACATTGTAATATAGTCTCTATAGATTTGTATTGAAATTTGTTTTGTCATTGTCTTGATATCATAATGTCCTCTCCATGGACTTCTCTTCACATATATCATCCTCTCCAAAGACTTGCATATCAGCCCATTACAAGAGCAATGTGCATTCTTAACTTCCCATTCAGGTGACTGGGAATGATTTTTCATGGTTTCTACTTAACAGTAAGCATCACATCTCATCAATGACTATTTTCAAACTCTTTTATCTCAACTCTTCCCCAATCTCATTCTTGATGCAGGGTTTTTTAACAAGAAGCAAAGTGGACAAATTCCCACTAGGTAAAATCTGCCTGCACAGTTTTCATTTTTAATAATAAACTCACTCACTTTAAAAGCATTAAAGTGGGGCAGATCATAAGGGACTTAGCATCTCTCTAATCCATAATTGAAACTATTTCACAGAGTAGATACAACCTATACAATATCACAGAAGAATACAATAAGAAGAAAAAATTTATACACATTCTCTACACTTAAAATATCTTGGTAAACTCTGTTCTTCTTTTTAATATCATCACTTTTAATACTGCATCAGACAATGTTCCTGCATGCACTATCTTTCCATTATTGTGTACCCTAAAGACCCCATAGGTGTTTAACAGCATCCTCTCTTCTTCATGCCTGCCTTAACTGAATCATTTTTATTTAGTTACAAAATGCTCGTTTAAGTAAAAGCAGTCTAATTAGTGGAATTATAAATTTCTTCTAAAAAATTGAATATTTTTGTGAACCCCTTGGGGAAAAGCAAGGAATTAGGTCTCTGTTAGTTGGACTGTACCTAGAATTCAGACTAGCTGACTGATCACCCCCACTACTGCAGGAACACTAGGAAAAAGAGTAACTTTTAGTATATTTCTACATTGTACCAAGCACTGTGTCAATTAGTTTATACGCCTAACATGACACTACAAACCCATAGACCCCACAAGTTCCCATTATCATTATTTTTCTTTAGCTACTTAAAGAATCTATATGACTGAGATAACAAAGTTGCTATGTGCTAGCAATATGATTTAAACTAAGTTCATTTGGATTCCTAACCAGAAGTTCTTAACTCAAAGAATATTTAAAGGTGAAGAATCCTATATCTTACAACTCTCTAACTGAAATATATGTTCCTTTCAGTTGTCAGTTCAGGAAATAAAGTATGGCAATATTAACAGTATGTGTGACTTTCAAGAGAAAGTACAGATATTTTCTCATCACATAACAGCTGCTGCAGATCTCTCAAAATACCATTTATACACATCACTACTTCAAATTTGCAATTGTTATTAGCCCTACCTTTAGAGCTAGTTATTAAATGTCTCAAAGAGGCACATATATTATTATGTCATAATATGTTTTTTCTATTATTTTGGCAACTGCACTTCAGTGTAATTAGTTTCCTTCCATGATTTTTCATATGTCCACAAACCAACTATATTTTTATTAACATAATATTTTCTTTAAAATAACCAATAAATGTTTAATTCAATGAGTTCTTTATGGAAGAACAACTATAACAACTAACTATAATTGTAAGCACTTAAGTAAATATATGGCAATTCAGATTTTAATAAAAAGAATCTGTACCTCACATTTAGCATTTTGGAAAATGCTAAAATAAAGTCTGAAATATCAGCTCTGGCAGTGGCCTGGCAAAGACTGAAGGACCAATTGTCACTTAACGATCAGGCCTTTTCTCAAAGACCTATATGCTGTTAAGCAAAGTTGCTTCTCACAGAGTTCATTGCTGTCCTCACAGTAGAGATAGGCTGCATACGGTAGTTTCCCTCTGAGATACAAAAAACCTAGCATTGAAATCACATTGTGGCATACATTCTTCTTAGTCATTTGCTAGCTGCGCAATTCTGGGTAGTTCACTCAACCTTATCTGATTCACCCAATCTACTATACAGTAATATCATAAAAAATAAGACCCTGGTGATTTCTCCCAAAACCTGTTTGAACCAAAGAGGAATTCAGTAACGTTGCAGGATACCAAATCACTATACTATACATATATACATATATACATATATACATATATACATATATACATATATACATATATACATATATATACATATATAATACATGTTGTGTATTACATAGAATACATAACACTGATAACACTGCACACACAATGGAATATTCATTACAATTAAAGATGAAGGAAATTCTCCCATGTACAAAAATATAGATGAAATGGAATACATTGTGTTAAGTGAAACAAATCAGACAATATATCAGGCTCTTATTTATAGAATATAAGAGTCAAGTTGATGGAAGCAGAGAGTAGCATGGCAATTACCAGAAGTAGAAGAGGGTCAGGGAAAATGAGGAGATGTTGATCAAAGGATATGAACTTTCAGTTATAAGATGAGTAATTTCTAGGTAGTTAATGTTGCCCACTAATCATTTAAATACTGCTGTATTGTGTACTTGATGTTTGCCAATAGTTTGAAAAGCAAATGTTTTAATAGCACAAAAAAGTGATTAGTTCTTTTTTGAGGTGATGGAAATGTTAATTAACTTGGTACTTGTTTTACAATATATACACCTATCAAGTCATCATGTTGTATACCTTAAATATATACCATTGTTAAATCAACTATACATCAATAAAATTAGAAGTGAGGGGAAAATAAATGGGATATCATTTGAGGACCTAATCCTAATTAGGTGCTTGAAGAATACTTGGTCTCTTCCTTACTTCCACTTTCTACCACTCCTCTTGGCTACAAAATTCCAGGGAAGACAAAATTCAACATAAAGAAGTAAATTATTTCAGTGATATGGTATCATAGTACTCAATCTGAATTCCTGTGTTTACAATATTTCCAAGTGACATCAAGCCAAGCTTCTTGAGTATCACATTTTCATTTCTCTACATTAGAGTGATATATGATGTACATCACTGGTGTGCTTTGTAATTACATGAAGCATACAGGCCCTTTCTAATGTATCCACTGCATACAGAAAACCTTACAGTTACCTACTTGGTTCAACGACACCTAAATTTATAATTTTCCTGACTTACTCAAAGTCATATCTATAGGCATCCATTATTTTATTAGACAGTAAGCCAAATTATTTCTATAATTTCTATTTCCTACAATACTGAACTGTCAGTTATCCCATCTGACACTGGCATTATATTAACACATTTAATCCTTGCATCAATTCTATGATCTCTAATTTGCAGATGAGGACGCTAACTCATTAAGAGGTTAAGCAACATCCTCAAAGCCACACAGCTAGCAACTGCCAGGACCAGAATTCATTTCATGCAGTCTAATTCCAGAGTCTCTGTTCTACTCACTATATTATGCTCCCTCTCAAGACAGGCAATCTCATGTCTTCCTTCAGGGAGTGTCTGTGAAATAAGTACATCCCAACAACAGTAAGGAAATCGAGCTTTGTGGCTTCCTGAGCATTTTCACATTCTCCGGTGGCCCTGAAGACAGAAAAAGAAAATGTCAACATCTTTGTGATATAGATAAGAAAACTGTGACATAATTTTAAGTGCTGAAAAAGTTATTAAAAATAGAGGGGTAAAAATCTCAATCTGAAAATTTAATAGTATCAGAACAGCATTTCATGGATGTTATCCTCTTTTCCTAGAATACCACACGTTATGAAGATACAATGACTTAGTAGATAAGGAATACTTCATAAATTCCAAAGAACTATATATTACCTATAAGAAATAGTAGTAACTAGCAGCAGCCATAGTTATAGTGAAAATAGTATAGTGAAATAGTAGTGTCATTTTCAGTGCTCACAGAAATCTGACTCTCCATGCAGGGACAGTCAAATTTAACGAAGGGTCATCATCTTCACATGACTTCAGCCCCCTGAAGATCCTATTCTGGTCTTCAATCCACAGATTATTGTGCAACCAGAACTCTCCACTAACATAACATTGCAGAATATTACAAACCAACAATGTTGAACATCTCCTCCAAGGATATGAGCCTAAATCCTAAACTTAACTCTGAAGCCAAAATACTATGAGAAGTGATTCATTTGCTAACCTCTGAGCTTAGTATGTTTATCTGCAAAATAACCATTGGCCATCACAATAGAAAGAGTTCTATTCCACTTTCCAGTTTCCTTGCACTGTGTCCTTCTTGTACCCACCATCCTATTTGGTCCTGTGTCTGTATCTAATTTCTAATGCTATTCTCTAAACTCTCAACCACTTATATTCACTCAATACTCACTTTTTAAGTACAATTTGTCTGTGTACATTTGATGAAAAAGGGAATTCAGTCCTTTTTTAGGAATCATGACACTATTCATCCAATGACTTTCACAAATTAGGGAACTGGGTAAATTGTCTTCACTTAACATACTATATCTGTATACTGCAATGCTATTAATTGGAGAGATCTTTATTTCACAGAGTTCAAGATATTATTATATTATTAATATGTATTGTTAAGACTGGTAACATTGTTAGGCCTGCACAAAGCTTCTTTTATAGCAAAATTTCTCTTTGATTCAAATGTGTATAAGGAAAAATCCATTTTGTGAAGTAGAATGTGCTTCAGATTTGGAGTCTGACATGTCTAAAATCTGAGTTTCAATATGCTCATCTGTAAAGTGGCAATAATACCACCCACCTCATTGGGTTGTTCTTAAAAGAAATGAAATAATTAGAGGAAATCACTTCGCACAGTTCCTGCACATAGAAGATGCTCAATGTTCATTTCTCATTATCCTCCTTCTGTCTTCTTGTTGCTCACTTTTGAAACCTACATTCAAAGTTTCAGAATTCAGCACATTGTGCTTACCTGTGGACACTGTCAGATAGGAGCTTTGGTTTAATATTTTGTAGGTATATATGATGATAAACAATAGCAATTGTTTACTTAAGTGTTCAAAGCACTTAATTTTTATTTGCTAAACAAGTCTTCAAAATTTTATATCAACTTAAAGTAGCCTGTTCCCACCTCACTAATACAAATGAAGTCCACTCTCCTGAGACATGAGAAGCAGAATTATTCACATTGATATTTGCTATGACTTTCACAGCATAATTCCTTCAATAGACACTTGAAAGGTTATTAGTTGTGATAACACCAGTTTTGTTCAAAGACCACATCTGAGCTTTCTCTAGGCACTTACCTAATTTTCATTTGTCAAATTAAAAAAGCATGTTCAGATTAGAGCCCAACATCAGGCTTGTCATTAGTTTGTAAGTCTTAGGTAGAACTAGGCAACATTTGATTAAAAAAAAAAAAAAAACACCTGAAACCAATTGTCTGTTCAATACATAATATCAGTCAATTAACGATGACCAGCAATTACATCCATATAAGTAATAATTTTTCATGGAGTTCACACAAAAATAAAAATGTGTTGAGTGATAAGAATAACCTCTGAAAACAATTTGAGCAATAGGAAAGGAAGCTGTTTTAGAGTTCAAGTTTAACATTTGGTTTTCATTCTGCGCTATTCAATTTTGCATGCATGGAATTCCCAGTAATATCGACATAGGGAGAGCAGAGTATCAGTCAAAATTCACCAGACAGATGTGAAAATTGAATTTTTCCAGTAAGTTATAATGTAAAAGGAAATACTGGTACATTACAGGGTTGGATACTGAAGGAAGAACATTGCATGAAGATGAGAGCTGCAACTATAGCAACGTGGGAAATTGTGATTAAAAAATCAGAGGAAGAGCTGTACTGATAAGGATGAGTAAGGATAAAGGAATTTTCTTTTAATGATTCAGATGTTTGAGACTAAAATACATGTAAGAGATAAGTGAGTCTTTCATCCGCAGAACCATGTAGGTAACAATGCCCAGACAGAGGCACGTGTTCATGCAGTGATTACAGGGCGCTCTGCCTGAGCAGACAGTTCTCCCACCGAACAGGAGCAGTGTTGCTTTAATAAGAGCCACGCTGATCTTTTGGGTTTTCCTTATTTATTCTGTGAGAGAATATAAATGATTAAACTTAATCTTACCCTCAAATATCTTACGATTTCACGTATTTTATAAGGAGCACACATAAATAATTCCAATAGAGTACAGAAGGATCATCATGGTGATTTAGAAATAAATAATGATAACTAATATATTTGTGGAGACATAGAATGTTATGATTTCTTATTGCTTTTACTTATCGATCTGTCTCACAACTCCCTGGTGTAGAGATTATACACATTACCCTAATTCTATAGACCACTCTTTATAATTGGATTTGGAGTCACGCTCACAATCACACACTGTCTGGAGTCTTGTGGGGACTTACATTACAACTGCAATTGTTTTTACTTCTCATTCCACTTTTGAAAGCCCCATGCTGTTTCATACACTTACACATATTGCAAAGTTTATGAAACTTTTTCTTATGTTTTCTCTCATTTAAGTATTTCGATGACTCTATGAAGTAGCATTATTACCTAGTTTTACCTACTTTATGGGTGAGGAAAGTGGAATTTAGAGAAGGTGCTCCCTGGATCAAATCTCACGATTTACAATTGCAGAATGAGTACCCTGGCTAAAGGCTTTCTGTTGTGCAATGGCTATGCAAGAATCGGAAGCTAGAGATATTTTTTCTCACTATAGTAAGGAGCATTTTGTTGGACGTTAAAAACTATGTAGATGTTAGCAGAGATAATAATCTGAGTGGAGGAATCATATCAACCAAAGAGTCTAGTAGTTTGCACTCTCAAAGAGAGTGATATTGTAGGGTGTATTGGATTGGACTTAATTGGTAGACAGTAATACAGTCTTTTTTAGAAAGTTTGTCCTTTATTCTTTTGGAAATAGAGAGCTTTAAATATATATTTTTTATTACTCTCTGTTCTGTTTAGTTTGAAATCTAGTAATGGAATAAGAAAATGCTTTAGGAGTTATTATTGTCATACTATAGACAAGTAGTGGTGAAACTATGTCTTAAACATTGAGAATGGAATGAAAGAAAAAATCATCCCAATTTTGCATATAAGAAAACTGAGGTGTTGAAAAGGCAAGCATTAGAAAAATGCAGTGTTCTTAGTCAGTTACTCTGAGTAATGAGAGCTGATGTCCACGATACTAGACTGACACTCCAAAATACTGAACACAAGGCTCTTTTCAGTTTGGATACTCCTATCAGTCCATCTTTCTTGCCCATCTCTCCTTTTTTTCCAGAAGCCCCACTACTCACCATATCCCAAAGCACTATGTTCTCAGTGCCATTCCACAAATTCAGTCCTCTCTTGTGGAATTTTTGTGTCCCAGAGAACACTTTGTCCTCTGCAATCCAATCACTTTTCAAGAGGCTCTTGAAAAGTGACTACTGTGTATGCTACCCCACCTATAAGTGTGCATACATCTATTGTAGCATTGTTGCATTATACTTACATTTATATATTTGTCATTCCTAGAAGCCTAAAAGCCAAATTGTAATCATGTTCATGTCCCCACAACCTCATACCCGTGAACGAACCTATAATAGTTTACTGAATGAATCGAGTACCTTCCTCATTCATAACCTTCATTCCTTTGATTCTAGATTTCAGAAACAGCATAGTGAGCAAAAGATACCTAATATACTGGTTTCCTAAAATGTCTCTAAAATGATGTGGCAAGGATATAATTTGGGTGAAAATGTTGAAGCTTTGGAAAAGTATCTAGCTATAATATACTGAAAGATAGGAAGACCTGGGTGCTTACATGTTCAATTATTCAAAAAGTTTTCATTTCTAGGAATCTGCATCTCCCCCGACCCCCATCTTGTTACTCGCTTTGTTAAACGCTCCCTTTCCCCCTTTATCCCTTCAGACAGATTACCTGATCTCCTCCTCACCTGACACCTTATTTCTTTCTCGCCTATGCTGCTCCATGACCTAATTAGGCAGCTGAGCATAGAGCGCTACTGCTGCCTCTGCCTCACAGTGGGAATCTCTGGAAACACCCAGTTCTCTCCCCTGGATGGAGACAGCAGCAGTTTTGAATGGAAATATGTTTTGTTCTTGACATGATTAATACCACTTTGGGGTGGGGGAGTATGGAGTTCAGGGGAGTGCATTTCCCAGAAAGTGTTTCCCTCTTCATTGCTTACATCATATCTACTTTCATCAGATGAATACACATATGCAAAAATGAGATGTGAGACGACTCAGACATTTTTGACAATGCACCGTTCAGGGTAGACAAAAGAATATATTTAAAGGGGAACATACCCATTTCAAACCAATTTTCATGTATTCTTTACAGCTTTTCTACTGCCCACTCAGAGGTCAAGTGTGGTTCACATGTAGTGATTAAGAAGGTGCTTTAGTTTCCCACTAGCAGAAGTTAGAGGGAATCTATGTTTGCCTAAGTTGATCAGATCTTTTGAAAGAGATGTCAGGTGGTATTGTAATGATTCTTAAACTATGAAGTTAATATTGAGCATGAGTTTTACTTGATTCTGTTAATGCCAAGCTTCTAAATTTGCAAATAAACAGTATTGAGTCACAAGAGAATATGAACAAAATTTGAGGGGGGAAACAAGATTAGTATAGGTTTGTTTCAAATTCCTAACCTAATAGGAAGCTTTACACATAATGTGAACAAGTTCATTGTACAAAATAACTAAGCAGTGGATAACTTTATAAGTCAGCATGACAATTAAGACTTTAGTGTGTGTGAGAACTAATGTTGAAAATCCCTGATCTACCTTCTGCTAGCTTTCTGAACTTGGGAAAATGCCTCCTCATATGTGAGCGTCTGTTATGAGAATATCATGAGTGTTTACAGTATAGATTTTTTAAGTGATATAAAATATATGAATGCCTGGTAACATGCATAGATGGATACTGAAAAAGTACTGCCAGGTGTCTTCACTGGATTTTCATGTCTTACAGAATTAGCATCATAGGGAAACAGATATCATTTCTTTTGAGTAGAACTTAATACTACAATGTATTGACTGGTCTTTGCATTTACTATAAAAGATTGATTAGATAAAAATAAAGAGTTTGAAACAAAATGTTGCCATGTAGAATATGATATTGCTCAGTGATCATTATGATCTGCAAATAGTTTCACGCCTTACACAAAAAAGTGGAGTCTTGCTTTGAATGGACATTGGACTTTATTGCTTTTAACAATCCTATGGAAACAATGCTGTCCTCAGAGGCTGAGTAAGAAAAGGCAATTGAGCTACCCTGGTTCTCTTTGGACACATATCTACCATTATTCCTAGGCCTCCATGCTAAAGATCTGTGGAAAGACCACAGACCAAGGAACCCAAGTTGTTTTTACTGCTTAAGCATTTAAGCCCCTGCATCAACCACCAGACATATGAATGAATGAGCTTTAGATGATATTTGTCTCTGCTGCATTCATTATTAACTCATAATAAATGGAGGATAGACAAGATGTTCTATCAATCTTTGCCCAAATTTATATTTGTGATCAAAATATTGTTATTGAATCCATAAATTTTAGGGTGGTTTGTTGTACTAATAGTTATGGGGAGAAATGACCAATATGTGTGCATTTATGTGTATAAAATATTTTGCTTATTGGGAAAGTTGGCTTAATACATAGGTATCAAATTGTCTAACTTGAAAATTTAACCATTCTTCTGACCATATTACAAAGATATTGTAAAACAATTAACACACAGCATTTTCCTAAAATACAGATTTAATGAACGTTTGATATAATTTAACCTAACTTTTGTTTTTAATGAGAGAAGTCATGTAATTTCCCTCATATTTTATAGCAAATTGATACAACAGTTCAAATGACCATTTGCTTCCCTGATCCCTAATTTTTTTTTGCAGAGTACTCACTTCAAAAACGCCTGCCTGCCTGCCTGCCTGCCTGCCTGCCTGCCTGCCTGCCTGCCTGCCTGCCTGCCTGCCTGCCTGCCTGCC
>PVHY01002697.1:0-31433 GCA_004024945.1 Uropsilus gracilis | reverse complement strand
ACACAGATCTCTTATTACTCTGAAGCTGTGATTAATTTACTCTTCAATTCTATTCATTTCATTTTCCTTATCTGCAAAATATCTACCCAGTAGGACTGTGATGAAAATCGATGAGGTACTCAGCCTAATCATTTTAAAAACCAGAAAAGGGCATTCTACATAATACCTCACCTGGGTATTCCACCAAACTGTCTAGGTCATTAAAAACAAGGAAGGACTGAGAAACATCATAGAGAAGAGAAACCAAAAGAAAAATGACAAGTTAATGTAACGTAGTATCCCAGACAGGATCCCAGAACAGAAAAATAGACATTGAGCAATTCCTTACTAAGGAAATTGTAATAAAGTAAGGACTTCATTTAATAATAAAGCATCAATATTAGTAACTGTAATAAATGTACCATATAGATGTTAATAATAGGGTTCAGGATTCATGGAACTTCTCTATGTCATTATTACTCTGTGATTATGAAACTATTCTAAAAAATTTTAAAAATTTTATCAGAATGTTAAGGGAGTAAACACACATAAAAGCATGAATTAGTACCCAAAAATATAGTATCTCCTCTGGACTCTGTGGACCTATGGAGCGACTATCCACATCTTTCTGTATCTTCCCCTTTCTTGATTCTCCAGAGAATTCTGGGAAAAGTTGAAGCTAGTCCTATATTCTCATTTGCAGGCAGGCATAGGTTAGAATGCTTATACTAAGTACAAGGTTACTTTTATTGTGATTATGAGATAGTTTCTTTCATATGTAAATGTTCTTGTTTTACTCTACTAGGACTCTTCTGGGAAGAATCCCTGAAAATTACCTCAAACTTTTAAACCAAATCAAAGCATCACTAACTACCCATGTAAATTCCTTTTAACTCCTTGCAAGAAACTTTGGTACATTAAGATATTTTAAAACTGGGAATAAGAGCTAATCAAAAATGCCTCTAATGCTTTTCTCACACACAAAATGTATAACCTCTCTAAATGGTTTCACATGTCTCTAAAAAGAATCAATTGAATTACTTTTTATTTCCCTTCTGACTTGATTCTTTAGAAAAGTGTTACTTCTTGCTTCTGCTTAAGTCTTCTCTTTCATTGTATAAAATACTACTACCCAAAGGTGAAATAAAGAATTGTTTTCAGAAGATAGATGAAGTTATGAAACATTAAAGTCTTGTCTTTTTGCCAACTTATATTAAAGACTTTAACGTGCAAGTCACAGACTTTTAAGTAAAATCTTTCTTTGCAAGGAAGCTATAACTCAGTACATATTTTGACCACTATTTTAAACACTCATAATTTGTAATGTGAAATAGTTTTCTTGTCTTCACACTTTATTTTATTATAATGGTAAAATATAAGATGGCTCTTCTTAAATCTGGAAAGGCATACCTAAGTTTTCCCATAGTTTCCGTCATTAAAGAAGTTGCACCTAAAATTTAAATAATTTAATCTTGAAATTTGAGATTAAGGAAGTACATAAAGCTTGATACTCGGTGACTTGTCCACATTCCCACAGTGTGCTGAAACTAAGATTCTAACTACTGAGGTGGTATGCCCTGTGAGTCTTTGCCCAGGATTTAAGATTCTTTGGCTGTGTTAACACATTTGAAAACATTTTCCTATCAATAGTCTCAAGTACCCTCATTTTCTTAAGTACAAAATGGACATAATTGAATATTTACTACATCTTGGAGAAGTGCACAGCTTTCAGAACACTGAAACATTTAAGAGACTCAAATGAAAGGTTAAAGAATTAAATGCCTAAATCATTTTTCCTATTTTCATCTAAATCGGTAATATTCAGTATGATGTATGATATATAACCTACCAGTTGGCATAATTTGGTGAAGTGAGCAAAGTATCTCAAAAAACACTGGATAGAGCTAAACTGAACCCAATAACCCATTCTGACAGTATGTAAGGTTATTAGGAAGATGATCTAGATAATGTTTTAGTGCCTTTTTTCTTTAAGGGAAGCTTTCTACCTTGTTTATTAGCCTCCTCTACCTTCATTAAGTGAAAAATTCAATTATTCCTTATTAAAGATAACAAAAGGAAGTAAACACGAAGGAAAAAAATAATTCTAATCTTTGAGACTGAATTTATCACTTATATCTTAATTTTTTTAATAGTCTTCAAGATGGAATATACTTTATATACGAACTTATGAAGATATAATATATATATATATATACTCTCCCAGAATATTAATAACATTTGGCTAGTTCAGAAAAATATTCTTCATTGCTTCTATATTGCAGATTTCAAAATTCAGTATCTTTTTCACATAAACCTCTTCCTTTAATGGGTTTAACAATTCTTTGTGTTTGAATTATATTTGTTCATAAGAATATACTTTATTCTAAATTGCCTAAAGTACTAAAAGAAGATTGTTGAGTGAAAAACTGTAACTTGTTATTTTGATATGTTCAGTAAGTTATATCAATAGCAAAACTGTAAAGAAGGAAAGAGATAATCTGCTTTCTGATATTGTATGTCCTTTGTTACTTCAACCATTAACATCTGTGAGTTGCTGTCAGAAATTTCTTTGATGAGATTATTGTGTTTTTCTTTTAGAAATGTAACTGTCAGGCATTTTACATTTGTCCTTACTAATAATTCCCCAGACCTTTATTAAAGAGATTTACAGATTTCTTAAATCCACAGTCCTGCCTCACTCTGATACCGACTTCCAATAAAATAATAAATTAGATTTTATTCTATGCCTTCCTTATCCTTACAAATGAGCAAATAAAAAAATGTTTACTGTAGCTAACTAAAGCCAAAATAAATCTTATTTTCTCTTTTCAAGCTTTTTGATAGCTTATAAATGAGCATCTACTTGGCATTAAGTAAAATTACCATTGTAACATTATACATTTTTATAAAATGAGAATGTCACAACTGGAAAAGAAATATTGTGGTTCACTCTGCTTTTAAAAAGGAAAACATCTAATAACAGCAAATTAATCATATATTTCTTAACAACCATTGTCTTACTTCTGGTAGGTTTGCCTGAGAAAACATTTTAAATTGCAAAATGCTTTTTCCTGATTCCAACTCACTTGAGCAGATCCGTTTAGCTAAGTAGCTTAAGACATGTGATTTAGAAATATTTTCAAACATCTTCACCATAACTACAAAATAATCAGATGTTCATCATTGAAACTGAAATGCTAAACTGTTTGGAAATTTTCTCTAAAACCAGCAAAAATCACAAGGCAGATGATTTGGCTCTCAGTGTCTTCCTCTCTACCTGCGTTCTTCCCTCTTTCTCTCCATAATGCCATGTTGTAGTACATCCTTCTTAGCCTCCAATCAACATTTCAAGCACTGGGATCATGTTTGATATTGTCAGATGGCCTGGAAAATTAAAAACCCAATTAAAGGCTCAGCACGCGGGTCAGCTCTTCTGCATATCAAAAGGCCTCCTCTGGCTATTCTGCTCAAATTGTATCTGTTAACAGCTCACTTTGCAGAAAGTGAAATAGCAGAGCGTTTATGAGTAATAAGTACTTTCCAGCTGATACATTTCAAACATAAACCACTTTCATGGCCCGGGCAAAAAGTACAAGTCATAATCAAATTGTCAATTTTTTCCTGTGAGATGCATGGATCTATTGTAACTGTGATTGTTAAAGAAGGAAATGCATTTTATTCACATGTTGGGGGAAAAAAAGATGCACATTTTCCCTACAATTAAAGATTTTTTGTCACTTTTTTACTGCCTTTCCTTTACATTTCTAAATAGTTACTATAATTGATTTTCGGGTTGCATTCTTTTTTTTTTTTTTTTTTTTGGTAGGAGAATCGTTTATAGTTTTTATGTAGTGGAAGAAATGGTTGGAGTGAATAGCATTTTTGTTTAGCTGGGGTATTAATGTTCACCCAAATGTTTATAATGTGAATGTGCAAAGCACTAAAAGCTTTCGAGCTAAATGCAAATTAGTCGAGCACTCAAATGACATTTTTAGAAGGAGTTTTCATCTGTCAATGTGGCATAATATTAAGTCAAACTAAAGTCACTACTTTAGCTACTGGCCATTTGAAAAAAAATTTCATAAGATACTAGGGTTGACAGAAAAGAAAACAAACTACATAAATATTTTTCAACATATTATATTAACCAAGCAGCTGCTACAGGATTTCACAAGAAGTTAGCATATAATGTCTCCCCTTAGAATATATTGTGAGTGTATGCAATGTCAAAAATCTAAATCCCTGGGTTTTGCATAATGCATTAAGGTCCATATCTAGACAAGAAAGATTTTTCAAAGAAATGTCATGTGATGAAATAAAACACACACATCTCTCAGTTTTAAAAATGTAAAAACAATAGTGATAATAATAAAAAATATATATATTGTGAATTAAGAAAATGAGCACCCGACTGAAAAGTGTACTTTTGTAGCTGAGATTATGCCACTTGAAATAAACACTAGTTTCCTAAGTGCTTCCTATGTCTATTTGTTAATTATTTATAATATGTACTTAATCTCTATATTGTTCTCAAAACAAGAGCCTACTAGGACCTAAGGTAATTGTCCACAAATATTGAGAACCCAGGATTCATCAAAAGAAATGGAATTGGCAGTCAGCACAGAAGACTTAAACCCACCTCCACTGTACCTAGATAGAGCGAATCCCAACTCACCCACTGTTTGAGGTACTGGCAACAGGAAGTGGCACAGGGCTTTGCTGTCCTTAATGACAATGAGCCTGCACACTGATTTTTTTTTTTAATCTGCAGTTGATGGACTCATTGCAACAGTGTATGTTGACATTGTTTTCTGATATGTCCACAAACCCCTTGAATCTTAAATTTCTTTTCTGTCTCTGCAATATCTTTATCCTGCTTTTCACAGATGCCAATAACAAATTTTAGAACGAAATGTCCCCTTTTTTTCCATAAGAGGGGAAAAAAATAAAAGAGCAAAGGAAATCTTCAAACATTACTTCCAGCCTTATTTTCATTGACTCGATTTATTAGAAACTGAATGGCTTTCCTCTTCATCTTCAATAAATTTTGAGGTGTGGGACAGTTGGTCTCATAATGCAGCAACGGACCTCACCATGGCACTTTTTGGTCTAGGATAAAGCTACGATCCTGAACGACAGAGCACAAGTGGGTGCCCTGTTAATGGCTCGGGAGCCTGACTGCGCCTTATTCATATTAAAGGGCAACATATTGCATATTAATAGACAATTTAAAATAATTATAGGCTTTAATCTTTTCTAAAGAACAGTTTTCTTGTCTCTTGAAAGTTTTGTACTTCTTATATAGAAAAGAAAGCAAGTGCTTTTTCAGAGAAACAATGTATAATAATATGTCAGTAAAGATTGAGCAATTTTGAGTAGTGATGGGTGAAAAGGACATTATGTTCTTTTTTCTTGTCATGGTCGGTATTTTTCTGTCAGTCGGCAAAGGCTGCACTCAGCAAGAAGAAGCTAAAGACCTGCATTGAGAGACGTGAGGGTGACAGCTACCCTGACAGGTCAGAAGATGACTGCAGAATTAGCCTTACTTTAATTCGCACTAAAATTCACAGCTCCTGACGAGGAAATGGGAAAAAGAAATTTCCTTACACATTTTCTTTTCATTTCATGTGCAGATTATACATATTCTGCTTCCATTAACAAGAAGGAGATTGTACTTTATGCAGCTCTATATTTAAGGGCAAAAGACCAAGAAGATGACAAGAGTGACCTCTCTCTTGTCTTATGATCACTGCCAGTTTGACATGACACTAATTAGACTGCCTTAATCTAAACCCAGTTAGTTCTGCATGCTTGCAGCAAAACCATTGTAAACCCTAACGTAAATTGCCTTGGGCCTTTGTCTTCTGAAGTCCCGCCTCTCTCCCTCCACCCACAGCCCCCATCTTTACATACCCACATGTATACATACGAAGAACCAGGTCTTTAATAATTCTATCCCATTAATCTTAACAAATAAGCCCACGAGTGTCCTCTTAATATTCCTCTTCTGTAAATGTCACCAATTTCCAGTACATAATGCTGTCTGGTATGACTTGCTGGACATGGTGGGAAGTTTCCTTTCATTGTAAAAGCCTAGAAGGGAATAAAAGTCTGAAAAGGGCAAGGAAGATTTTTTAAAGTACATGATGATGCCAGAGCTGTGAAATATGTTTTAAGTGTGAATTGAATATATGATGCGGGGGAGGGGGAAGTGGAAAAGAGGAGAAAAAGGAAAGAATGAGGACGATACCTTCTTGACCAGTTGATTAAAAAGACAGTCAGTTAATTCAGCAAAGGTCATACATGTGAGAGGAGAAGGAAGTGTGCACCTGATAGATGAATCAGTAAGTCAACTCTTAAACCCCCAAGGGAGCTCTGAGCGCAAAGAAAATACAAGGAGAATAGGTGAAAAAACTAATAGGTAAAAAAACTAAGACCTAGTTAAGAAACACTACATTTAAATATATATGATTAAACATAAACCTCTTAAAGAAATACACTGCGTTCAAACCAAACTACTTATCACGTGTAGTATCATATCGTAAGTGCTGACAACAGGAACCACTGAGAATCCACGGGAATATCTTCCCAACAGAGGAAGTTGTAGCTGAATGTGCACGTCTGCCTGTATTTCTGAGACTTTCTTGCTTCTTGCACAACCAAAGTTGTATTTCCCCTAGTGGCAAATTCTTCAAGACGCAGCCCTTTATTATAAAGACATAACAATTCCCTGAAAAGTATGTGACTAGAGAGACATGCTAATGAATGGTATCTCCATTCCTTCCTGTACTGTGTAAATTGTGTATCAATGTGAAGATTAAGCTGGGAAATGGGTTTCATCCTGTTAACACCTGTGATGTTTTGTGTGATGGTGACACTCTTTGATATCCTCTATGCAGCAGATTTAGGAGCAGAAATCCCACCCACAGCATCGACTGACCCAGGGATTACCAGATTCTCAAGCCTGTTCTTGTATCTTTTTTTACTAAATATTTCAGTCACTTATCAATAGTGTCTGCCATGTACTGAATACATATCCTAGGTGGAAAGCTAAGCCAGCGCTTCATGGGCATTATCTCTTTTCTATTCTGACCATGTTTTTCAACAGATATATTATTTTCCCTTTTTATAGCAAATGAAATCGAGGATTTAAGGAGTGTAAGAGATTTGTGTAAGGTCATACATCTTATATGGACATCACTGGGATCAAACCCACAAGGTCAGAATTCAGAGCCACTTAACATGCGAACAGGGAAATGTGTGAAAAGAGGGATGCTACAATACAATAGGGAATGAGAGGGAATGCAGTTGAAGCGTGATCATCTAAGGCTAAAAAGCATGTCTGTGGGTCAGTGATGCCTGCAATTTGCACCCTGGATAATATTACACTGTTTCTGCATTAAAAATATTGCAAATATCCACTGTCTAACTGGCAAAGTTACAAACCAGTTGTAACAGTGGGAAAAAATATGGATTTCATTTATTTTCCACCCAGAGCCTCTGCATGACTATCAAGGCCAGGAAAAGAGACAGTTGTGTAGGGGGGGCCACTCAACACAACCTCCTTAGATCAGAATCTAAGTTGACCTCTCATAGTTGTTATTGTGTATTGTTAACAAACACCAGCAGTTGTTTTTGAATTTTAGGCAGCAGTGTCTTTTGCGCTCTTATTTTTGTACAGATTTTCTTGGGTGAATAATGGAAAAGTCACTGCTAATGAATATTAAAAGCCTGTAATTTAGTCAAAAACAATGTTGTCCACACTTTTTTACTGTGTAATTTCAGGGTTTTTTTTTTTTTTAAATCAAGCATAAATGGTAGATAATGTTCATCTGAATGGGGCCCTTAGGCTTTCTTAGCTGAAGCTTGTTTAGCTTGCCAAGTTTAAATATTTTCTGAACTGATCCCAGAACTGAGAAGCCTTCATCACAGCACAGCATTAAAAATGATGGATGTGATACATATTTAATACAATAAAATGGCCATTTATATGCCCATACTAGACACAGGGGAAATCCTCACAGGAAAGATTTCTAAAATCAAAAGGGGCCTATTCTCTAATCGATGTGAGGGGATTTACTCAGATAACTCCCATTAATACTAATGGGTGTTATGAGCTTACATCCTCCATGCACCACTGCAAAGATACACTCCGTGCCACTCGAAAGGAAACTGTTGCACTGATGAGATTCCTTAAGAGTATTGAGAAAGAGTTAAAATGTTAGTAAAACTGCATTGTGCTAATCATTTTAACCATAATGTATTCTGAAGATACTGCTTCCCCTGGTTTAGAGAGGCTGGGTTGAAAGTGCTCACAATGGAGGGGTTGTCATGATCATGTGTTCCATTCAATATATTATGTTATTCATAAGCACATTATATTTTATAATGCTTTTAATTCTTTTTTAAGCTATTTTGTATTGGCATGATGAATATGACTTAAGGTGATAGGTTCACACCTCTTCAGATGTATGTTACCATGCCTATAACAAAAGTACTACTCATCCTCTACCATAGGCCCCTGGGTCCCTCCCTCACTCCCTACCTTAGGACTGACAGCAGTGCTTGATTAGATCTAAGGTAGTTTTGGGAGAGTGAGTGGTACTAGAAATAATTGTCACAGATGAAATCTGAATCACATGGTAGCATTTACTCCCTCTCACTTTAAGAAGGCAAAATAATTATCTATATGTTCTGAGCTGCCTCTTTTCCCCAACTTTAGGGATAAAGTCAGTTCCTATGACTTACTAAACTAAGAAGAGGTTAGGGTCTTTATCTCTAAGGCTGTCTTCTAGTGGATTTTATTATACAGTATATGGTAAATTTTTTAGATGATACTCCCTTGTCTGAATTGACTGTACCCAAAATGGGCTAGTATCTAACAGTTGTACCTAAAGAGAAACTCACCGTTATTCACATATAGTATTCCATATTAAAAACAGTTATTGTTTTCTATTTTTGCAACAGAGAAACACTTAAACACCAGCGGGTTAGATTAAAGTTCCTCAGAGAATGAGCAGAATCACTAATGATATGATTCTCCATTCAAGTATTCTTTCTCTTCTCAACACTCTTGCAGTATTTCCTTTATGACTTTTCTATGACGCTAACAATACATTGCGTTATGACTATTTGTGTGTTTATCTCAGAGGCCTTAAACCACATCTTCTTCAAGTCAGGGTCCATTTCTGATTCATTTTCACTTTGTTAACGCACATTAGGTTCTCAACCCTGAGTGAAGAAATAGACAAATCACTAATACTTGTCTGTCTTTCCTTCTCTCATTTTTAGTGTGTGCCTAATGCTCTCTTATTATGTCATTCTTTCCAGAATGCATGCAACATTTTGGAAGAAATAGAGTGTAAAGAATCTGGAGTTAAAATGTTGACCTCTGAGCCTTTGAGAAGGAGAGATGAACTGCCTGAAGCTACACTGGACTCACTATTTAGCTAGATCTGCAGAATTGTGTTCTCTTTTACTCTCCGAATGGTTTCTGTGCACAATCTGTAATTCTTCATGACTAAACAGACCACACTAACCAGACATTAAAATGCCATCTAGCAGTATTATCTCTTATAGAATTTTTGCATTGATATACCGATATATGTTACATGTATTTTTATATACATTCATTTTCAGGTGTTATTTGAGCAAAGATCTATGTGAACCAGGCAATGTCAGACTTGAAATGTTTAGGGGCTCAGAGAAAGACTTTTATAGAAAAAAGTGAAAGCAAAGTATAGAAATTGTTAAGCCTAATTATCTGTCTGTAATTGGTTGTTTTCCAGTTTTGATTTTGTTACCTTACAACATTTAGAGCCTTAGATTTTTATTTGCAGCCTTAGATTTGATTAAGCAGGCACCATAAGATTGGACCAAGCTTAGGGAGAGATACTATACAGCAAACGTTTGTAAACATATATTTCTTTATTTTAAGCAGAATACTTTTGGATTGTTCCAACAGTTGGTATTTGGGAAGATAAATTAGATCTCAGTTGAAAAGAGGCAAGTAGCTTTATCCAGATCTTGTGTATTTATTGAAGTCTCAGGAAATTTAACTGAAATGACAATAACTGAACTCTAGGACTCATTTCTAAAATAACATTGCTGACTATATAATACTTGAAATGCTAACACTTATGGAAAATGCTTAAGTCTCATAAGTGACAAGATAGCTGCATCTGAGAGTAAGTGGCTTGAAGGCAGGGACCAGAGCATATGTATTAGCCCCATTATATGGAAACAGCCCAAATGCCCTGAAATGGATGAATGGATCAGAATGTTGTGGTATATGTACACAATGGAATATTATTCATCAATCAAAAAAACAAATTTGATGCACTTGTGATAACATGACTGGACCTATGCAGAATCATTTTAGTGGAAATAAGCCAGAAAGAAAAGAGAAATGCTGGATGATGTCACCTATATGCAGGATATAGGGAAAACTAACAAAATGACAGAAGAACTGAAGCATAGAACAAGGGGGAGGGAGTGAAATCAGGGAGGGATGGGCACAAGAGCTTAAGATGATGAGTCCTAGGTGACAAAGTGGTGGGAGAACCTCAGGGTAGACAATGATGTAAATATATATGTGTGTGTGCAATCAATTTTTTAAAATAAAATTAATTATATAAAAAAGAAAATAATGTATTAGTCATGTTATCAAGTTTATCTTTGGTCTATAAATGGGTGGAGAGCAAATACAATTTATTAACTTACCAAAATGATTGGTCAGTATAGTTAGTCTCATAGCTAAAAGTGAGGCAGTCAGTTTCTAGACTGCAAACAGGCAAAAGGACTACACATTTACTTTTTATCCTTCAGTCCTGACCTCACAGGAACATACATATTCATGTATATATTTCTCAAATGAGAAATAAATTCCTTAAAAATTCAAGCACTATCCCATTAATTTATTTTCAGTTTTATTTCAACAGTTGAATATTTTAAAGAATATCAAGTCAGCGTACAACGAATCAGATGAAAAAATGTCCATTTATTTTTCACTCCTGAGCATTTCTTTTCTGCATAAGTCCTCCACTGACCTTCACCACTATCCCTAACAGTGGTTTAAAGTTTGGCCTGATAAATGGTTCATTGGTGTGTAGCAGAGAGACATAGATTTTAAATGAAAATTAAGTATTTTATTGACAAGGAGAATTAATATACCAACAAAAAATAAAATCCATATGTACTTTCTTGCTGAGGAAAAATGATGCGCAGACAACACAGATTATTGATTTAAACCAATTGAAATTAAAGCAGAATATTTATTGGTTCTCACAGTATTTAAATGCCCTAAATTCTACTCAGTACCACTAGCTGCTAGCGCTGCAGAATTCTAGAATTGCACCCTGCAGTTTGTACTAATTGGTGGGAAATGTAGGCCTGATGTCAAAGACAACTATAATTGTCTGATGAAAATAACTTGCTTTTGACACCAGTATATGTTGCACCCCATATAGCACATCCTCCTTGCATAAGGAGGTGTTGTTTTATATAGCCAAGGTAATTATAATTGGCTTTAATGTATCTGAAATAACTACATATAAAAGAGTGTTGTAAGAAAGAAGAGGCTTACAATGACCTAGTAGCATTTATGACAAAATGGTTGCTCAAGGAGGAATTTTTTTAAATGCTTAACTAAAAGCACTGGCTTATATTATGCAGGTTTTAGAATGTTAGAAAGCTGCGATTTAGAAATGATCCTATTTTGACCATAATGCATTTTGTCATGTGAAGATTGAATGTAGAGAATGCTTACATTTCTCCAACTCACTGAGCTTCCACCTCAGGACTTACTTTTTTTTTTTTTTTTCCTCACATCAGTAGATCTTTTAAAACAACGTATTCATGTCTGTCTCTTTTGACAGCAAATAAAATTTAATAAATAAAATTCTTTATGATAAATATGTTAGACTTAAGAAACAGCCTTGATAAATTGTGGGTGTTTTTAAAAATGATTTGTGAAAAATAAATAAATTTAACAGGGCTAATGTGTTCCAGTTCCAGATATATTATCGATGATGCACAGAAGTATAATGACCCAAAAGAGCATTTGCACAGGTTTTCACACTGCTTAAATTACTGCCAGAGAGGAAAAAACATTCTCCAGAAGTTGGACCCATTGCCTCTGTAGATCAACATCTGACTGTAGCAACATCTTGGCTTGTCACTAAATTTCAAATCAACAGCAGCCACCGATAACTTATAACAAGGAATAGTTTCACTTCACAAGCATCAAATCCTCTGGCACATTTTTATAATGTGCAGCCTTTCCTCCCAATTCCTATTTTAACCTTCTGCCATGTTTTGAACCTCCTGATTCACTACCGTTGTAGTTGTTCAAACCCACTCCTCTACCTCAGAATCATCTGTTATTCACAAATAGATGTGAAAAGAAGTAATGGCCCCTTCTCATTTCTCTGCTTTTTTGCTTTTATAGCACTCATTATACTTTACACTACAAAATGTATTTCACACCCCCTCATTTTCCCATGCAGAATTGTGAAGTTAACATTTACTTTGTGTTAAAATAAGCCAAGCAATATGCTAAATGCTTTACATACATTATTTCATTGAATCCTCACATCAGCACTGTCAGATAGTTACTCCATTTTACAGATGAGAAAACTGAGTTTTGATATAATAGCCTAGTAAAATTGCCTATCTTCTCTGAAAATAATGAGTTTATATAAGCCCCATTCATGTTTTTTCAGATTTACTATATTTACCTAAAAAGTATAAACATCATATAACTTCTACCACATAAGGTATAATTATAACATCTTACTGATGACTATTAAAACATGCAATGTTTCATATTTAATGACTTTAGATTTTCATAAATTTTAATACATTTGGAATGTAGTGTACCTATACTGCATATAATCATTATATACAGCATATTGATACCATGATGGAGTCATAGAAAATCCTCTACCAAGTGCTGTGATAAATCTTGACTATTTAATAGTTATTTACAAATATGCACCTACAGTGATAAAACCAGGGTATTAAAATGAGGCAATCCTTTGATGCATAATGAAAGATACAAAGTAGTGATATCCTTTTGTGACTTATGTATAAAATGTCTAAAAGTTCTTGTCTTTTCTTTTTGTGTAGCTATAACCAATCATATATTCAAACAGTTCTTATTTGTTAAAGCATTTGTGTGTTTTTCTCCACATTTTGAAGACTGCTATAGAGGGGATTTATTGCTTATGCCCTGCTATCTTTAACATATTCAAATTCTTTTAAGCAAGTATAAGTTTTTAGTGAAAAGGTGATGAGTAACTGTAGTCACTGAATCAGGTTAGAATTAAAAAAAATTATAGAAAACAATTACTGGCATTCTTTCCAAATATACTACATAGAATGAACCTGCATAGTGGGAGCATTCAGTTATTTTTCACTAGAGAGGTGGTTTTTTGTTGTTGTTGTTGTTGTTGTTTTTTTGAGACTAGTTCTCGCTATTTTGGCCTGTGGAACCGCAGGCTCTCGTTGCCCAGGGTACCACAGACTTAAACAATCTCCAGCCTAAGCTTCCCAGGTAGCTGGGATTACAGGTGTGCGCCACCATGCGCAGCTATTTTTTTGGAACTAGGTCTCACTATGGGCCCAGATGGAACTCAAACCGCGATCCCTAGCCCCGGCCACTTCATAGGCTGAAGCTTACAGGGACAAGCCACTAGAGAGTTGTTTTTATTTAATAAAATATATTGAATTTAGTGGGGCATTTAAATTAGTAAAATTATTCTAGTATCATATCACCACTTAGTGAGGGCCTACTTTGTATTAAGCACTGTGCTAGTAGATAAATGATAGATCTATAGAAAGACAGGTTCATAATAATATTATGAAGTTCTAAGTTGCCTATTCATTAATAAATATTTATTGAGAGAAATCTGGTTCTCAGGAGCAGTTGTAATTGCAAAATGAAGAGAACAGACACGGGTAAATAAGGGCAAATACTATCATTAACCCTTTTTTTTAAATCATGAAAAAGTTAAGCCTCAGAGTATTTAAGAAATACAATAACTTAAACAACATGGGCTTGCTACTATTGTAGTCATGGAGGGTTGTCACACTGTTTGGTAAGAGAAACTTAAGATTTGTATGTGTCCAAATTTGAGAACTGACATACATACTTATAAAATAAATTTCCCGGGTTTTGTAAAAACAACTACTTTAGTCATTAAATCAAAAAGTAAATTCTAAAAAATTATCTCCTATGTGGTAGTGAAATTTAGAAAACCATTTCTTCATAATGGGACTCTTTAATGCAGCTTACTTTCATAGATTTTTATAAAAAGCCATCATTGTGAGGTAAAAATACCTATTCTTGAGTCAATTCTTACTGAAGAGCAGGCATGTAGTTTCAAGCCTCTCCTCTGGCATATACTGGCAATTTTAATTTTCAACAGAATTTAATGAGTATCTATTAAATATTAGGCACTGAAATAAGTGTTGGAGATATAATGTTGGATAAGTCATACCCTTCTCTGTAGCATAGAATCCAATCAGGGCAATAGACATTATACAAAACTTGAAAAATGAGAATCAGCAAAGATAATAATAGAGATAATAATAGAGTGTTTTAAAGAAAAATTAGCTTAAGGAAGTCTTTGGGGAAACCAAATTTGTATGGAGAATGTCACTTGAAGGAAGTGTATGTTAAGCTGTTCCTAAGAGAATACTAGCATTAGCAAAGGTGAAGAATGGCAGGAAGAGAGTTCTAGGAAGATACATATTAAGTCCCTGAAGACACAGCTGTGGAAAAAGCTAAATAGAAATGGAGTTAAAGACCTTGTGACTATAAGTAAGGTGAGTGGAGCTGGGAATAGAACAAGAAAAGCAATACTGCAGAACAAGATGGAACCAAAACATGAAAGTCTTGTTGAGAATGTGGCCCTGGATAAAAATGGTTGTAAAACCAATTTTGTGAGGTCTTTTAGTTCCTCTAATCAGTGGAGTGAAGATCAGTGATTGTAGGATCTTTTCCAGCATCTACACTCAATTCTAACTGTTCAACTTTAATATAATAAGTCTTGTGCTGGGGATAAAAAGATACTTTGTAATCAAAGTCTGTTTACAAGGTGTCTGGAAGCTAGTAAAGAAGGAGACAAATATAAGTAGCAATAATGCGTACAGCAAAAGAGACAATAAACAAAAGAAACCCAACCAAATGGGGAAAATATTTTGCCCACCATACAAGTGATAAGGGTCTGATAAAAAAGATCCACAAGCAACTCACACAACTTAACAAAAACAAAGCAAAAAGCCCAGTCAAAAAATGGGGCAAAGAGCTAAAAAGACACTTCTCAAAAAAAAAAAAAAAAAAAAAAAAAAAAAAAAAAAAAAAAAAAAAAAAGGAAATACAAATGGCCAGCAGGTTTATGAAAAACTGCTCAACATCAATAATAATCAGGGAAATGCAAATCAAAACTAAAATGAGATACCATCTCACACCAGTAAAAATGGCCCATTACCCCCCCCCCCAAAAAAAATGTCAACAACAAATGCTGGCATGGATGTGGAGAGAAAGGAACACTTTTCCACTGCTGGTGGCCTTGTAAACTTGTCCAGCCACTATGGAAAACTTTGTAGAGGACCTTTAAATTACTGAAAATGGAATTCCCATTTGATCTAGCAATCCCACTTCTAGGAAATTACCCAAAGGTGACAAAAGCGCTAATTCATAAAGACACCTGTACCTGGATGTTTTCTGCAGTATTATTTACAATAGCCAATATATTGAAACAACCCAAATGTCCCAAAACAGATGAATGGTACAGAAATCTGTGGTGTATGTACACAATGGAATATTATTCATCAATCAAAAAAGACAAATGTCATTTGCCACAACATAGGTAGAGCTAGAAGGAATCATGCTTGCAGAAATAAACCAGAAAGTAAAGGAGAAATATTGGATTGTCTTACTTATATGAGGAATAAAGGAAAAATAAACAGACAAGAAAATTTTAAAATTAACTTTCAGCAGAATCGAAGCACAGAGGATGAGAGGTAAAGGAGGATATCAGGGGTAGAAGTAGCACAAAAGATTAAGACAATGGTTCATGGGTGATAAGGTGGAAGGTGGTGGGAGAACCCCAGGGTAGATAACGATGTAAAAAAAAGAAGTTGTACCCACAAAATATTAAAAAATAAATTAAGGAAAAATATAAGTAGCAATAATGCAATGTAAAAAAATGCATATAGGGTGATAGTATACTAGTAGGTGTACACATATTGTTTAGATCACTAACTTGCAATATCTATCATGGAAGAATGACATTTCAGGATTTCATTTGATCAGATTGACAAAGAAACCCACCATGAAATTGTCTTCCAGGAGCAACAGTTTGTCTTGGTGTTCAGCATTTCTGTTCATTTAATCATTGCCACACAATGTCCATTTTTAAAATGTAAATTTAGCTGAAGGATGCAGTATACATTACCTCAGAAGAAATAATTAAAATTTGTTAGTCACCTCAAATTATTTGGAAGTAGCTTCCTGGAAGATGTCTCAGGAAGGGGTCTGAGATCTCATGAAAACTGAATAGAAAGAAAGGTATGATCAAGTCCCAGGTACTGGTGGTGGAGTTTGAGAGTCATATATTTCCATCTCTGTTTTAATTCACTATTCAGTGCCTCATGTGACCCTGTTAGCCCCAGATAGCAGCCAAATTCTGCAAAAGAAGAGACTTCAAAGGAATGAAATACAAGGCAGGTTTGTGATCGGTGCAGGGAAAGACCCATGTCTTTCCCAGGTATCATGATGGGGTTTTCAGGCAGCCAGATTCTTGCTACAAATGGGGCATATAAGGATGAGAAGGATAAAGAAATGGAATGTAGGAAAACTCTAGCATCATATTGTGCCTGCCACATCACCACCCACCCAAGTCATACACAAAGAATGCCAGTCTGTGGAGACTCAAATGAAATTAAAGTGAGGATTCCTGGAAGTATCATGAAGAAAGACACCACTGACCTCACAGTTTCATTCTGCTTCCACTTCTTTACCCTGTGTAGAAAGCACCTAAAAGCAGCCATGGAATAAAGACTGAAGGAAAAGGGCCAAAGTGAGTGATGCCAAGAAATCCAGCACAATGTTTCCAGAATTTCATTGCCTCAATAAGAGATTAGCTGTCCTAGGAATAACTGATATGTTCTGACACTTCCCCCCCTACTTCACATGTTAATTTTTTGTATGATATTGTTTTCCACAAAATAATTACATTTGATTGATAACTTCCATGTCACATTTCAATTTAATTGGAAACAACCCAATATTCTCTCTTAAAAGAGGGAATAGTTCAGGAAATAAACAAGGGGAATTTTTTTTCTCTTTGTAATTTTCAGCCAAGTTGTCATAATTATAAAAGAATCAACTTCTCTCTAGTATAAGCACTATATCCTTACACTGATAAACATTTCCATTAAAATAATGGTTTCATATCATGGTATCATATAATTTTAATGGAATTCAGATTAAGATAAAATTATACTTCTAATATAATATTAAATATTATTATGGAGTTTACTAAACAAAATATTATTCTCAGTGAAATTAGTCTTTGTAATTAGAAATATTAGCAAAAATGAAAAATATAATTGCTTGTGTTTTTAGAGCTATTTCAGTGTCTCATTTTTGAAAATAATGTAACTGTCTTCATTCATACTTAATTGTCCTTAATTTACTCAAACATATTCTGAAAAATAACAATATGGGAGTATAAATAGCCTCGTGCTCATATATATAAGGTCATATTATAAGAGATTATTTTCTGCTTTATTACAGATGCAATTAATAATATTAAAAGCATCCAACAATTTTCCTGAAACAATGAGTCACAGAGGCTTCACTTCTTACCAAATTATTATGCAAATAGTTAAAATATTTAAAGGAACCTAAGAATTGATACTCTAACAGATCAGTCCTGTTGTAATTTGTTGACAATGAGTAATCTATTTGAGACAAAGTGAAAGCAGCTGCAGAAGAAAACTTAATAGAAAAATTACGCCTACAGAGCATTTAAATGTAGGTGCTGAATAAATTATCTATACATTAAATGGTTCATATATTTCTAAGAAATGATGAAAAGTTTGAAAAAAGTCTGAGAAAATTTAACAAAAAGCAATAGAATTCTAAATGTGATCAAAACTACAGGAGAACTCTATTAAATGTATAACCTTGTTGCACACAAATTACTCTTTTCAGAGCCTGTTCTTTTATTGCATTACTCTGCCATTTTATGAAATATATTTTAATGTTGTACAAAGAAAATGAATTTCACGGATTTGATTTAACAGTTCAGTTTCTCCATGCTACTATCTTGTGCTACAATGGAAGTTTGCTCTTTTATTCAGTTATCTACTCCATTATAGATGTGACAAGGTTTCAGTGTGTGTGTGTATGTGTATGTGTATATATCTGTGTATGTGTGTTACAACGTAGGGTACAAATCATGCATTATTCAAGGAAAGTCTGTCATTTTATCAGAAATGTTCAACACATGCTCCTTAAAACAGCATCTGATCAATAAAAGTTAGATTCAGCAAATCATTTGACCTACACTCTGACAAATGACTAGATTAGGAAGCTTTCCAGAGCCAGTGGAATATTGCAGACTAGACCAGAGAGCTGATTTGTGGAAACTATCTTCTAGTTTTAAAATTATCTTCATTGATTTTGATCCTTTCAAAATTTTGGTTTATTTTGAATCAAACTTAATTGTGAGGTATACTCTATTTCTGGAAAGGAGTCTTTTAAACAGTAAAAACAAAGTGATGATATAAATACACTAACAGCAGACGTTATGTCTATATTTTAAGAATCAAAAACTTCATTATAGTGGCTTCTGTTATGTCATCATCATCAGCATTTTAGAGGGCAGAATTATATAAGGTCACTAAATTCAAAAGAGGGTGCAGGATTTGTCTTGCCCCTATAATCTTAAGAGAAATTTACATTAACAAAACATATCTTAGAAAAAATGGATTTTTGCTACTGAATAATCTGCTACCTTCTCCTTATCATGGGAGTCCACCACTGAAGGACCAAAATAAAAAATTAATGGGAAAAAAAATGGGGCAAAAGCAACTAACAGTTTGGTTCAGAGGCCTTTTGTAACTCTGCCTCTCTGGAATTCACCTTTAAAATGATACTATCATTCCACCCATGTCCATAATCATGTCTATATTCAACTGTGTCATTCACTAGGAAAAATTAAATGTACCAAACAAATAGACAAATAAAAGTACTATATCAAATACTCAATTTAGTGAACCAGAAGAAATCCTACAGACCATCAAATCTAAAAAACCCTCATTTCACCCATAAGGAAACCAAGACTCACAAACTATTAGTGAACTCACTTAGGTCACTGAGCTAGCTAATAGCAAAATCAAGATCAAATCCAAGCACCCTGAATGTCCAAACACTGCCATATTGCATTCCATTTTGGAAAGTCATCAGGAATTGATATCTGCATGACAGTAAGTTCAGGTTAATATAAAGACATTGTTTAATTTTCAGTAGAAATAAATATCAATAAAAAGTTCAAATTTAGAAAAAAAACATGTTAGAAAAGAAAAAGTGTTTACAAAGTTCTACAACCTTTTTCAGTTAATTCTCACCGCTCATTCTCAGAGACAGGTGAATGATAAGACGAATTCTTCCTTTCTTGTAGTGAAAATGATTTATGATCTGACAGGATGTGCAACAAAAATAATTTAAGATGGTTTCACTAATATATGGACAACCAAATGAAAATACAACTGGGGTGGGGGGCCAGCTGGAGCAGCCAGGGAGGGGAGGTGGTGGGTGACCCCCTGGGATTACAATGATGTGAAATATATATATATGTTATTTAAAATATAAATAAATAATTTAAGAATGGTCCAATATATTAAAAATTAATTTAATTAGTTAATTCCAGGAATATTTTAGTAAAAGAATACTTTTGTTAGTACAAAAACTTTTGGTAGCAACTAACTTCTGCATCAGCCTAGAATATTTTTACTGTTTGAATATTATCATAGGCATTTGATAGGCCAAAGGAACAAATGATTTTACTATCTGCAAAGAAAATGTAAACCAGAACTGAAATCATATCATTTATTTCAAACTCATAGCTCATGGTGGGATAATATGAAAAAAATTAGTCAATCAACTCTGACCATAAGGAGATAGTTAGAATGAAACTCTCATTTAAGGAAATTCTACCTGTAGAATCATGAGTACAATGTATATAATATATTACGAGAAGGTATGTATTGAGTACAGCTATTGACAATGATGATATCAAGGGAACTTTAAATTATAAGCAGAAATTCTTAAATAGAAAATATGTATGTCATGCAAACAATTTTCAATAGCAGAAGAAATGGAAGACTTTGTTATTTTCACACATTATCAGGTTTTTAGGAACTATCATCTTCATTATTTAAAGTTGAAATTAATTACTCTTGGCTTCTGGAAGAAAGGCTGGTAAAGTTTTGGATATTAACTGGTTATTATTTGAGATTAGCATATCCATTTGAGGTCTCACTTTTGCCTGTGATTACACAATAAGAGTAAATCAAGATTCAAATTCTTATCTCACAACAATGCATATTATACTATTTGTTTTATTATTTTCACTTATGCATCTGCAATTAAACCTGGAGGAAATATGAACATTATTTCAAGCTTGAAAAAGACCTTTTATGAAGATATTTTGGTAAAAGGGGTGGGGGAAGGAATGTATTATAAAACATGCATTTCAAAGGTGCCACTACGATATTCTGAATTGTCTTATAATTAATTCTCTCTGTTTCATATTATTCAGAGACTAGCCATTTGGAGAAAATATGTAGAACTCCTTGTCTGGCCTTTCTAAATCTATTTTTCACAGTTGCAAAGTACTGGCCAAACAAATTAAATTACTGCAACAGTATGTAACTAATTTTATGTAAATTAAGGTGTTAATGTTCTGAATCACATTCCTGAAAATGGTCTGTTTTCTCTTGCAGCTTTTCTTCATTAATGATGCCATGAATAGTCAAATTGAAAAATTAATTTCTACAAGACAAAGTGTATGAATTGTCGTCCTTTGACCCCCTCAAAGAATTAGATCTAAATATAGTTTTATGGTCAGTTCAATCCACACTTGTCAGTAGCCCAACCAAATAAATCAACATTTTAAAGTTAATGCTACTAGGAGGGAGATATGGAATAAATTCAATCTTGTTCATATAGAAGGAACTCTTTCAGAGTTAAAGGTTAAACTGTGTGATACAGAATTAGTGCCAGACATACACCTTTATGGGCAGTCTTTCTGCTCCTAATAAAGGTTCCTTCTAGCTCTGTACTTCACAGACTCCACATTAGAGATGCAATCATGGAATATCGGTAGAATAAAATATTTATAGTTAGAAATATCTAAGAGAAATGAATGTTGGAAAATAAGACTAAATTCATCATCTATCGAAATACTTCGCAAAGCATATAAAGAAAATCAAGAGGTTTTCTAATTACTTGGCAAAACTCACATAACCCATTGATTGAATTAAAACTGTTTGATAGAAGCAAACACTTACATTATTTATCTGTTGGGGTTTTTCTAGTATAATAAATGTTCATCCACTTTCTGAGGGGCAGTACATATAGAGAACAATGCAGTGCAGAGTTCCAGAAAAGTAACTGAATCATAAATACTGTTTCTGTGATAAAAGGCACCTTGAATTTCACAAGAACTGCCCTTTCCAAATATGTCACCAAAATTTGTACATAAGTGCATTGCTGGGCATCAAAGATATTTTTCAGTTAAAAAAATCAAATGTAGTTTGCAAAACTTTTCCTAGAAGCCTTTGTTCTTTTTAGCTCTACCAGTAGATTAATGATCTATAGGTAACCTACTGATTTTAAAGAAAGCTCTTAATAACAAAATGCCAGACTTTAACCAGTTTTTTAAAATAAGTGTTTCATTGTGATCCCATTCCAAAACCGACCCCATGATGAACTTAAATGCCATCAACAAACAGATACCTATGTTTTGTAAGTGGCCAGGTCATAAGAAGAATTCGAACAAATAAAGAGGGAACAAAAGTTAGATCTACAAACCAGACTAATCAGGTAATATTACACATCTACATATTGCAGAACCCTGTCTGTTCCAGAAGCTTAGGACAGACCAACTTGAGGAAAGCCCCATTTTCTTGGGACTCTGTGGAGTAATATTCTTGAGAAAAGAAAAAATGGCAGCTTTCAGAACTAAAAAGAGAACCATATTGAATCAAAGTAGTAGTATTTTTCAGCTAACTCATCCTTATTTAATAAACGATGAGCATCATTGCATGCTATTCCACACAATTTAAAAATAATTAACAACTTTAAAATGAAATAGATCACAATGGATTCTTCTGTTTCCTATTTCTTTACTACAAAGTCCTGGAAATTTTCCAGAGCCTGCTGTGCTGGGTTGGAGGGACGTGAGAGAAACTCACCCATGAAGCTGTGTGGAGAACAATCAGATCCTCTGACTCACCAAGTAGGTCTATTTCTAACTGTAAACCTCCAAGCATTTTTCATACATTAAGTTTAATACCCTCTGAGACAGGCTGGTTGAGGATTCTTTTTTAAAAATATACTTAGTTCTGATAAAATCAATAATGCCTTTACAGCTTTTAGTTTTAATACTACTTTATACTTTCGTAGTATCTTTTCCCCTTACTGCACTCAGACTGTATCAACTCATTCCCTGATCTCTGAGAAGTTGATATGACTATATATCTTTAGATGACCCACATTATCTAGCATAGTACCTTGAGTTAAAACATCTTCTAAGTGAAAAAGTTACCAGACACAAAATCAAGAGAGATTTTATCAAGTTCTGGCACCAAATCATACAGGTACAGCTTTTGTAATACCATTTTACTTCTATGAACTTGCTTATTCTCTTACAGCCCTGAGAAATTAAATGAAAAATGAATATGAAATTGCTTTTCAAGTATTAATTAATTTACTAATAAAACTCATTTATCTATTCAAAAAGTATTGTCACATTAATGTGTGTATCATCCATGTGTCAGGCACTAGGATACATCATACAAGTCTTGGTCTCTCCTTCTAAGAATTTCATGATACAGCTGACAAGTAGATATTGTACAAATAATAATATACATAATGATGATTGTGAAAGGACACTTCCAAATAATAAACCTAATCTATGTGGTTAAGAACATGCTCAATAAAGACAGAAAATCAGCTCAAAGTAGTTGCTGAAACACAAACAAATGACCAGTATAGCTCAAATAAAAATGTTACTTTTTCTGACATCAAACAAAAATGCAATAATAGAGCAAAGAAAAACTCAGAAATTTAAATTCTCAGCCTAGTACTTTACAGCCAGTAGATTGTAACTCCTGAATATTTAATAGACAAATGGGTCCATATAGGGGAGCATACCTGTTTGCAAGGTAGATCATAGGTGATACATGCTTTCAAAACAGATGGTTAATGAGGTTATACTGAGTAATTTAAGATACTCATCTAGCAATGTTAGTAAAGTAACCACTCTAACCACCCCACCAATCACTTAATTTCCATTTATTTTTTGGAAATACAATGACTATTAGAAGGAAGACCAAATGGGAAAGTTTAGAAATAAATAAAATAAGCTCTCCACTTACTTTAAATGAAAGCCAATTTATCCTTCAAATGTCATTGCAATAGACTCTGTATAGTAGCATAATCAAAACATATTAATTAAACAAAAATTACAGCAACCCAATCATTGTTGAGATGGAGAGAAAAAGAGGAAATTAAGGATGATTGAGTCCTACCTGTGCTTGAGGCACTGTGCTGAGCATGCTTTTCCTTACATTACTTGACTTAATCCTTTTCAAAATGTATCTCAGTCAGGTGATCAGTTACTATCAGTGCCAAATCATGTAAGTTGCATTTACCTTTAATGTGATGTAATGAAAATGGCACTTTATTGCTAGTGTCTTTTTTTTTTTTTCCAAAACCATAGTCATGAGGAAATATCAAACACACCTGAATGGAAGAAGGTATCTTACAAAACATCTGGTCAGTGCTCCTTAAAACAATTACATTATTAAAAAACAAAGTCATAAAATTTCAGTCAAAAGTAACTAAAGAGACATGACAAACAGATATATTCTGGATGGGATTCTGGAATAGTAAAAGGACATTTGACAAAAACTAAGAAATCTGAATGAAGTATGGACCTAGTTTATAATAATGCATCCATATTGATTCATTAATTGTAATCTTACTAAAGTAAGATAGTAATAATAAGTGAAATTGGGGTCAAAAAGATTAGGAACCATCTCTGCTATCTTGGTAATTTCTTGGTAATAAAACTAAAGCATTTCTTTTAAGATATGTTTATTTTTTTAAATAAATACTGCATCTCATTTTACAAATGAGAAAAATAAATAATTTTTCTAACATTACATAGCCAATAAGCCATCAAATAAACACAGCTTTGTAAGTCTAAACCCCACACTCTTACCTAGGTACCTGGTGCCTCTTCAGTGAATCTGGTTCTGGATCAAAAAAGTGTTCATTTTCAGTACCACATGTCATGTTTTATCATCTTCAAATTTTTAACATTAGAAATTATACACGGCGGCTCGTGCCTGTAAGCTTCAACCTATGAAGCGGCCGGGGCTAGGGATTGTGGTTCTAGTTCCGTCTGAGGCCGGTAGCGAGACCTAGTTCCAAAAAATAGCTGGGTGTGGTGGCGCGCATCTGTAATCCCAGCTACTTGGGAAGCTGAGGCTGGGGATTGTTTGAGTCCGTGGTACCCCGGGCAACTAGAGCCTGTGGCTCCATGGGCAACATAGCAATACCTAGTCTCAAAAAAAAAAAAAAAAAATTAGAAAATTAGTACTGTCAGTTGGTTGCCCAAATGTCAAGCATCTCTATTCTTCACTTGTTCTTTAAGTAAAGATTTTATCAGTCATAATAAATCATGTTTTGAGCTGAGGTTTAAACATAACATGTACACAACCACACATCCCCCAAGAGTCTGCACACACAAGTGAAGCAGCTAACTAAATGCATGAGGTAAAGTATTGTTAGTTCCCAGAAAGCATTCTTTCCCCAATTGATAGAACTCACCAGAGAAGTCATTCACTCATTAGTCAAATTCTTCTTACCTTTTTAGTCAAATAACTTATAAACTCCTTGTTCTCTCATTGTTTGGGAAAGATATCTTTAAATTAATCAAACGGTACCATACACATACACCAACCATTTGCTTATTATTTATTCATTTCCAAAAAGCTTATATACCTTGCCATCTTTTCAGGTAATTTTAAACACTGCAAGTGATTTGCAGTATGGTACATGGACAGGATTGTGCCATAGGTGATCTTATAGGTCTGAAGAGAATTTTCAATCAAGGAGACAACATGAACAAAAATACAGGAGCACAAAAAGTGGAGGATCCAACTTATGCTAAGTGAAGTCAACAAAATGATGAATACTGGGTTATTGTGCTCCTACACAAAGCATAAAGAAATAAAGCAAAGAAACAGACCAAGGCAAAACAAAACAAATCCTTGAAATCTGACTATATAAAATGAGGTTATCAGAGGAGGGGGGTGGTTTAGGTGAGAAATAGGTGAAAGAGCCCCAATGGAATGTGCTACATTAGTGGTAGGTGGACTGTGCTTGGTGTAGAGACATATATTTGAAGAAATAAGAACCTATAATTCTAAAGTATGTATAGTGTCATAAAACCAATGTTTTCTTGATAAAAATCGATTTATTTAAAATGGAAGACCTAGCCGGGCACTGTGGCCCGTGCCTGTAAGCTTCAGCCTATGAGGCAGCCGGGGGAGGGATTTGAGTCCCTCCAGGGGCTGGTAGCAAGACCTAGTCTCCAAAAAATAGCTGGGCGTGGTGGGGTGCACCTGTAATCCCAGCTACCTGGGAAGCTGAGGCTGGGAATTGCTTGAATCTGTGGTATCACGGGCAACGTGAGCCTGCGTTTCCACAGGCAAAAGTAACAAGACCTAGTCTCAAAAAAAAAATAAATAAATAAAATAAAATAAAATGGAAGATCTGTGCCAGAAGCAGCAACCAGTTGGTCTAGTGTTGAAATGTTCACATATCTTAGGATTCTAACAAAGCAAACATTATTCCAGACAGTTTCAAATCTAAACATTTCTGTTTCTTTAAAAGGTCCTATATTTCAAATTGATGTATGTTTGTTTGTGTAATAATTCTAAGTCTCAGACTTACCTCTCCATGAAAATGTCTGTTATTTTGGAAAAACTAGTTGTAAAAAAATATATTATTGCTATCTGTGAAATTGAGTTTAGTGAAAATATTAAGTGTAAATACCCATGCTTAAAATAAGTCTAGGGAATTGGTAATTTTATCAACACTTTATTTTTTAATTGTGATGATGACTAATGAATTGTCAAACCTGGAAACATTATAGTAGCTAAAGGGCCATCAATATTGTTGAATGCAAAGTTAAACCAACTTTTACAGATGAGAGGTGCCTTTAGGATGGCTGTGATGAAATGTACTCCACCAGATGAATTTCTGTGATATGACTGCAAAATGAACCTCTTGCTCTCTCTTTTTTTTTTAAACAGGCAAGGGAAGGGGCAGTCAGTCTGAGATTTACACCTGATTTGTGTTATAGTAATCTTTGAAATTAAGAAGTGTATCCTTGCATTTCATTAAATTCTGGCTAATGAGATAACTGTCTTCCCAAGGAGGGAATGATAAAGTACTCAGGCCATAAAGCATAAATTAATACTGCAAGGTTAAACACTGGAACTAACTCATGTTTCAACAAAAGCCCCTACCAGCAGTTAAATTAACTGACATAAATACCATAAAATCTGTCTTTATTTTAGTTTCAGATGATGCTTCCTTTTACACCCCTGCTTTCAGTTTGTATAACTCATTTTTGCACATTATTGCATGCACCATTTGCCATTTAAAGAATCAGCTACAACGTGGAAAAGATTTAAGGAATCAAATACTCAGAGAAGAAAAAGAAACTGATGGGTCTGAGGGATATCATACTGAAGATTGTTACTGCCATTGAAAAATACTACAATAGACAACAGTAGTTCAAACAGTTAATTATGAGACAACCAGCCCAAAGAAATCTACTTTTTAAGCTTTTGATAGACATTTTGAAAAAAATGCTAAAGAAAACCTGTGGTGATAATAGGTTTGATATATATTCTGGCAAAAATTATATCACATTAATGAGGTGGCTTAAAGGGCTCATGCATTTTGTAGGAGGCATTTCAATGTATTAGTATAATTAGCAGTGATGAGAAAACTGTTTGGAACTGAATTACCTCTCACGAGTTCATTTGAGCTATATGAAATTACACCATGCAAGAAGGAAAATTATGGAGCCATCCAGAGAGAGTTCATGCCTGATTTGATCATAGCCACTAATTGGATGATCATTTTCGTAAAGCTTTTCAAATGGTTGACAGTTTCTGCCTCTCTCTTTTTTTTTTTAATGGACGAGCTCTTTATTTCTTGTACTAAGCAACCAAACATAGGTTTGTTAGAGATTTGGGTGTTTCTACAAGGACCTTACAGGTGTAATTGTCACAATCTGCACAACCTTTGTCCTTTAATTAGCTGCTTTTGGGAAATCCCTAATGAGAGTTGCTGTTCTTGTTAACAATCTTAGAGAATACCTGATGAGTGACGCTCTCCAAGCCTGATATGTCAGCACACACCATATGACAGTAATTTAATGAAGTTAAAATCTGACCCAGTTGGGATGGATAGAGGAGCATTTGGGTTGAACTTGTTTATTTCTTCGGTGTGTGTGTGTGGGCGTGTGTGTGTGAATAGAAAGCTGGTGCTCTTGTGACAGATCACAAAAAATGTAGAAGGTAGAAAGAAAGAAAGGAAACTGTATTAAAACATTTGCTTTAAAAAGTTTTTTCACAACGAATCAATAGTCAATATTAGCAGAGAATTGAAATCACTGTATTAGCTTTGCTTGCATAAATTGCTTTATGTGAACTACATGCTATAGCAAAAATCTTACAATTTGATCAACTGCTAAATATAGTATTTGTTTTATTCGTAAGTTTATTTTTCCATACCTTAATTTGAACCATCATTTTCATTTTAGCCATACAAGATTTCCAAATAAGATTAAATAATATGCAATTAAAATTACTTAAATATTGTACTTTTCTCAAATAATGTGGGACCTAGTAAATTGGGGGGGGTATCACTATGAAAATATGTTTTTCAATTTGTTGCTAAAAAGGAAGTGCATTGGGTTAATAATTTTTAATCTGATTGGCAAGTTCCAACACTAAGACAGTCAGCCGCAATAAGAAATAGCATTGATTTTTTTGTGTATGTGCACATGTATGCACATGTTCAAGTTCTAAAGTGTTCTTTTCCAAGGACAAATATTACAAGTACAACCTTCTCTATCTTCAAAGTTTACACCCTCTGCCACAAATACATAGTATAAGACACCCACACCGATTTTGACAATATATATCGCTTTCTGAAATAAGCAGACATTTTTTAGTGTAATGAGTGAATTCTACTGTAATTTTTTTTTGGTGCTGGAAGGTATCATAGAGTTTGTTGAACAAATTGGTGATGAATTTAGATACAAGGCCTACTGCAGTCTACACCCTCTTCTCCCCACTGATATGTGTTACTCAAATAGCCAATATATAAAATAACCATCACATTCTTGAATAAAATATTCAAGAAACATCTAAAAATAATTTTAATGGAAATCTCTACAACATTTGTTTTTGAACTTTCCAGAAATTATCCTTTTCTTAGTTTCTTACTGTATGAGCTCCCTGAACTTAGGCTTGATTTCATTTGGATTTCTTACCTTCTTGAACTGGATTTTGGTTACCTCTGTGTTTCTTGTGTGCATTTCTCTTTCTTATCTTCTTGTACTAATACTAATTTTTGAGTCCTTCCCTGGTAGTTGATACCTTAGCTAGGTATGGAATTTTATATTTAAATTAACTTTCTCTCAGAACTTTGACTACAACACTTTATGCGATTCAGTGCCACTTATGAGAAGTCAGATGCTAATTCATTCCTTATTTCTTTGTAAATAACCACTTTCATTCTAAAAGGATAATTTTGATGCCTCACTTTCTTAGGTGTTATCTCACTTGCTCAGTACTCAATGGATATTTTACATAAGACTTGAAACATTCTTTGGAAATAAAATATTCTACTTTATTATTATTTCTATTCCCTTCAGGATTTTTTGTTCTTGCTTACTCTAAAGTCATGTAGGATGGACCTTAAGTAATTGTCTATGTCTTTCATGTCTGAAAATTTTCCTTTTAGGGCCCAATCTCTGTTTTTTTTTTTTGCTACTGTGTCTTGGGAAACTGCTGCAAATACAATTATTTTTAATTTAGATTATTTCTCAAGTGTTATTTCATGTGTTAATTATACATTCTGCTTTTATGTATTCTTTTTGGACTTTTTTGGCGAATACTTGATAGTTTATTCTTTTTCAAAGTTGTATTGTGAATCCAACCTTCCTGTTTGCAGTGGAGTCAGGTTTTTCCCCTCCATCTTGACTTTAATCTTTTGAGCTGTCTGATTTATACACACACACACATAAACACACATACACACTATGAGAGTAAAAATAAAAGTTGCTTAATATTGAAAATATTGGCTAATATTAATATTGAGAGATAAAGTGAACTTTATTTCTACTGTGTATGCCTGTTTCTCCAACAAGCCTTGTCCCTACAGGGAGAACTGGACTCTATCTCTACATATGTGAAGACCTCTTAAATTTGAGTAACAGAAAACCACCAGCACAAATAAATAAGGTTCCTATAAGGTTGTTTTACTTCAAAATGCTCCCTCTTCAGTGCTCCATAATACAACAGCTGATTTACTGATTTCCTACCTCTGTTGCATCTGAGCTTTGTCTAGGTATTTTTCACTTTCTGTTTTCTGTTTCCTGCTCAATTTTCCTTCCATTGTCCAAGATTTTTCCTCAGTGTGGGACTCTGTTCTGGATCAGTCCTCCAGTGGATATGATAGATGAGGCCCTTTAAAGTCCCTTAGCCTTTCAAAATATGAGTCTCTTGGACTCTAGTCTAGGCTCTTGTTAGTTTGTCTTCAACTAATTATACTGTGATATCCATGTGGGTACCTCATCATTTAAAACATTTAAAATGTTTTTCATGGGCTTTGGTTTTGTCATTTACTTGTTTGGTGTTTTTCTATATGGGAATTTTTGGAAATTGAAAACTTTGTTGCTATTTCCATTTTCCCAAAATATTCCAAGTTACTTTAAGATATATATTTTCTAAAATAGTTAAAAAATTAAATTTACTTTTAAGTACTGCATGAAACTGACCATTTGTCTTTTGAAAGGATTATTTAGCCTATTTACAAATAACATTTAAATTGCTACATATGGTCTTGCTTCTGCAACCTTATCCTCCAAGTTCTCTAATGCTTCATTATTTCTTTTATATTTCCATTTTTGCTGTTTTTTTTTGAAATTTTATATATATATATTTCACAACTTTGTAATCCCTGGGGTTCTCCCCTCCTTCACCATTCCCCCTTCACCTATCCCCCACCCTGAGTTGTGTACTTCAGTTTAGTTTTTAGCTTGTTTTGACTTTTCCTCCTGGAATTTTGCTTGTTTTTCCTATGTCCCATATATTAGTGAAACCATCTGGGTTCTGTCTTTTGCTTTCTGACTTGTTTCTGTTAATATATTTTAGGTACATCCATGTTACCATAAATTCATCAAATGTGTCATTTTTAATTGATGAGTAATATTACATTGTGTATATATACCCCATCTTTTTCATCCATTCATATGTTTTGGGACATTTGGGTTACTTCCATGTTCTTGCAAGAAAATATATAGTGCTGCCATACACATCCAAGTATAGGTGTCCCTTTGTACAAACATGGAGGTGTCCTTTGGGTAGGTTCCCAGAAGAACAATTCCTGGGTCAAATGGAAATTTCATTTTCATTAGTTTGAGGGTCTTCCACACTGCTTTCCATAATGGCTGGAACAATTTACATTCCCACCAGCAGTGAAAGAGTGTTCCTTTCTCTCAGCATCCCTGCCAGCATTTGTTGTTGCCTGTTTTTTTTTTTTTTAATTGTAGTTTTATTTTGTTCTTTGGGTTACAACCACTCTGTTACATATTTTTCCCCCTTCCCTCCTCCCTCCGGTGCTCCCTCCATTCTCTCACCCACTCTTTGTTATTAGCTGTGCTGAGTCCATTAGTCTCTTTCCCATGTTAGTGTCTTTTCTCTGGGTGAGGGACTGCGTTGTTGGGTCCCGGTGCCCCTTGATGTTAGATTTTCAGTCTTGAGATTGTGTTTGGTGGCCAGGTTATGTCCTTTTGTGATCTGTCCATGTTTTCTTGCTGCAGGCCTTCCTCTCCAAT